>WOGP01002501.1:0-16637 GCA_015342065.1 Leptinotarsa undecemlineata | reverse complement strand
GACACTTCAAGGTCACATCACCTTGATTTCACTAAACCAACAAAAAATAAGCAATTAATACGTCATAGTGGTGGGGGGAGGCCGAGAATCAGCTGTAAACTACTACTCAAGTACGAAGAAATAGAGATAAATTAAATATATTTCATAGAAAATATCACAGTACCACGAATGGTATCCGACTTAGATGCTTTTCTCAATCAAAAGTCAAGAAGGGTGTGGGACTATCTACGCCTGTACTGTATATTCAATTTATCTCTGAAAAAGTAATTGAAGTAAATCAGTGGCGATCTGTTTCACGAGACCATTAGCTATAATGAAATAGTGAATTTGTAAATAGTCAGCGTAATAATTGTATTGGGAGAGACGAATACAAGACGTATAGGTTTGAAGTTATTCTATTTGGATTCCAGGATATCGGCTACGGAGGCACATCTTCACCGACAGCAGGAGGTTGTATATCTCAATGAGGATCTAGAAGTGATTTAGAATTGGGGTGAAAGTAACCAGGTTCAATTTAATGCCACAACTCCGCTTTCTGTTTCGATAAGTTTGTTGGGGGTTTAAATGATTACCAATATGTCTCGGTACAGTCATGTCGCTGAAATTGAAAAGGCTGCGTCTCAAAAGCTGGGAACACTGTTCCAAACCAGAAAATTATACACACCTCAGCAACTTTTGATGCTTTATAAGGCTCAGATCAGACTTTCTTTGAAGTTGCCGGATTCCATCCAGAAAAGAGACGTCCGCCTGATTGGAGACGCGAACATCACGTGCAACTTTGATAGCCTGGAACATCGAAGAAAGGTTGGAGATTTGTCTCTTTTCTATAGATACTTTCACGGAAGGTATTCAAGTGACTCAGCACATTTTATTTCACCATTCTCTCGAATGCTTCCACCATAAACGCTGGTATTTCCCAGGGATCCATAATATCCCCTCTCTTTTGATTGTATATCAATGACTTAATGAAAAAAACCAGAAATTCAATATATTGCTTTATTGACGATATCACACTTGTCATTCCAGTTGAATTCCAGGACATCGGCTACAGAGGCATATCTTCACCGGCAGCAGGAGGTTGCATATTTTAATGAGGATCTAGAAGCGATTCAGAATTGGGGTGATAGTAACCCGGTTCAGTTCAATTCCACAAAAACCCAGGCATCGGTTTTCTTCAAGAAGACAAATATCTCCAAACCGGATATTGTAATGTCGGGTAAGACAATTCCACTTTCTGCTTTGAATACTTCGTTGGGGATCAAAAAGGACACCAATATATCTTAGCAAAGGCTGCTTCTCAAAAGCTTGGAACACGGTCACAAACCGGAAAACTGTACACACCTCAGCAACTTTTGAGGCTTTATAAGCTCAGATCAGACCTTCTTTGCTGCAGTATTGTTCTCATGTATGGAGCTCTGTTGCTGGATTCCATCCTCAAGAGAGCTATCCGCCTGATTGGAGACGCGAACATAACTTGAAACTTTGATAGCCTGGAACATCGAAGAAAAGTTTGAGATTTGTCTCTCTTCTATAAATACGGAAAGAGTTCAAGTGACTTGGCACATTTGATTTCACCAAGAGCGGTACATATCAGTAATACGCGGCGGTTTGTGGCTGCACATCGTTTGGAGGTTCAACTCAGTATACCTCGAACTTCACTGTTTGATAAATATTTCATCTGGAAAACTGATTTATTTGGAATAAACTTTCTGAGAACGTTTTTCCAAATGAATGCGATTCAAATCCAATGTGAATCGCTACTTTTGCACAGGCATCGCTCTGAGAACGCCTCAAGGATTTTTCTGTAGGCAAAAATAGAGTGATAGTGGGTCCGAATTGTTCAGGGTCTTGAGGACCTCCTATTCGAGATTGATTCATGTTGTTCTTGATTTGCTGGTTGTTCGCGGTTGTTGAATGTTAAAATCAAAGCGAAAGCGATAATCAATTGTACGATAATTTGAGATAAAGTATTTCCACAATAGTATCAAAACAAGTTATTAAAAACTCAGTTTTACGACTACCAGACGAAAAAACAAAATGGTATGATCGACTGAGATTTCGTCAAGAGTAAATTATAAACATTAATGTGTTATGAGATAACTTATATGTTTTCAAGAAGAGATAAGAAACCGTCTTTAATATTTATAAATGGGTTAACAGACGATATATTCATTCTCAATAATCGAAAGCTAGACGTTGAACGTGAAATTATAGCAACTACTTGTGACTCGTCTGAAGATGTATCCTAGTCTAGAAACGGTTCGTCGCAATAGTGATACTGACAGAATTTCAGATTCAAAACTTTCATATTTAGAAAAAAACTGTAATCAAATATTCATAAAGGGCCCGGCTCTAACTAAAGAAATTCTGGAGAAGGTGAACGCAGATTTAGTGCCCAAGAAGACTCATCTTCTTGGATACGAAATGAAAACGAAGACAGTTTTACGTGAGTAGTCCAAACATTATTCAATTAATTTCAAACAATCAATATTATTTTCACCAATTAAAAACATTTAATTATATTCACATCTTTTTACTATTCACAGTTCAGTTCTGAAAGTAAATAAACGTTTTCGCACCAGTGCAAAAAGTAACATATAGATTGATAAGATTCCGTTTTAGAGTTTTATAAGCAGTAAAACAGTAGGGAGAACTTGATAATTGGAGTATTGAAAGTCAATATGACATTGAAAATGACTTCAAGAGTATTTTACTATTTATGAGCTTCCATATATGATTGCACAAATAGTATTCTGATATGTCCGAAATAACGAGGCAAAAATTTCACAACCATCCAAAAACTAGCGCCCATTTATAATTTATGCAACTCTTCGAAGTTATCTGATGATCAACACATATTTGTCGATGAAAAATAATATTGTAGAAACTCAACACAACCTCAACTTATATGTTAAATATTAGCTGATAAAAATGAATTGATGTTTGATAATCTAGTATTTCTCACAAATTCATCATTATCACAGGAAACTAATATTAGTAGTATCACAGGGTTCCACTTTTGGTGCGTTATTTTTCTCCTATTCATAGATGATTTAACTCCTGATCTGAAATGTTAAAGATAGATTCACGCAGATGATCCGAACATTCCTACTTTTTCAGACTTCTGATAAAAGATTGGTTTTTATCATGCAAAACGGTAAAGAATTTGCAGCGTGTCAGTTTCATATCTCTGCATTATGTGGTAAATTAGAATACTGAAAACTCCACGACACTTGTTCTGGTGGTCGAGAAGGATTACATCAGGCTCATTAGCTTGTATGAGCCTGAGGGTGGGGAACGGATAGTTCCAATGAATTCGGAACTTCTCGTTTCCCACAACGGATTCAATATCCTCCGGAGCATAAGGCAACACCGGTGTCTCGTCAATACCGTAAGAGGGCCTTAGCTGGTAATAAAGCACTCTTAAGGCCGCGTTATGTCGATGGATATAGGCCGAGACCGCATATACTGGACATGCTGATAGCAAGTGTATTAGAGTCTCGGGCAGGCCCTGCACTTCGTGCCAGGAATCTCTATACCCATCACGCGACTGCGGTAGACTAATGTGTTGAAGACACTATCCTGGCAAGCGATGATGAACCCCTCAGTTTCCAACTGCAGCCACTCGACTTGAGGAAAGCGAAAGTCAGGCGCTTTGATAAGCCAAAGTCTCCAATATCATTGAAGGAGGCCCCATGCATCGACTCATCCATGTGTTTCCGCAGAAGTAAGGTGATCTTTGCGGCTTTTATATGAGCTTTCTGCTGAAAGGTTTCCAACTCGGTGACAGAGTTGTGGTCACCTCTTTCACTGTCCAAAACTAAATCGAGTTCATCAGTTGCTCGGGCAGCTGCCCTGAAGAGAAATGCTCCAATTCCTGCTCGCTCATGGTCACGACAGACCATACAGAGAAGGGAATCCGAACTTCTGACGACTTTGCAGGCTATATCCAGTACCATTCTGTCACGTAGATACTCCACAAATCCTTTAATTTTTATCATTGGTATTATTGTTATTGGCATTACTTTCATCATTATTACTCATACATACCGAAATATGAGTGTATCTATTGTTGTCTCACAGTTATTGATTTTTTTTCTTCAAACAAAACTAGTAGATTAATGAAGATACTGGTTTCGCTAACCTTACTTAAAATTTCTAATTCACGTTTGAGGAAATCTAATAATTAATTTGAATTGAAGGGTTATATTTTTAGGAGTGATTAATTTTTGGGAAAGAAAGTTTATGGGTTTCTACTACTCCATCTTGATACAAAAAAAGGATAAGGGAACCTTCCAAAGAAGTAATCAATTTGCAAATAAGTAACTCTATAATAACAAATAACTATAACAAATAACTTAATTTCCACACATGTGATGAATCAAATTCAATAGTTAAAATATGAATCTAGCTCTTATTTGATGAAACACTTGAATTACTGATGGTGACGTGGAGATCTAGCAAAATAGATGTTTGGAGATCTAAAGTGAGAACTGGCCCAGTAATTCTTATCCTTCCGTTTGCATATTTTGTTCACCCACAAAAAATAATGACAATGTCATAGAGTCAAAAGTATCCAACTTTTAAATATGTTTACCATGAAAGTAGTGTAAATTTTCAATTCAAACAAATGAAAATTGCCAGTTTATCTACAATATTATATTCCATTTGTTTATAATTACCTTCATTCATTGAAACTATATCCGAATCGTAACTATCTCATAAGATAATCATGAAACTCTTACAAAATATCAAAAGACAAACATATGAAGAGAGTGGCGTGACTTGAAAATGTCAAGAGTTTATCGTCGTCTGGATTTGCCTAAATAAAACTGTTGAGATAACTGGCCTTCCATTTCGTGATTTCATTGAATTCACGTCACTACGAGTATAATCAGTCTCAGAAGTTTGCAACTGAGTCACTTGCAGTAAGTCATTCAACTGATTAACTGAAGTAGATACGATGAAAATAATTTTCCGATAGATCTACAATACGTCTTGTCGTAAGTTTCACAAATCAAGTATCCATCATCAACAATTGTTGATACTCATCAGTTAGTGATTCGGAATTGTCGATTCCGACTTTTCCCGAAATGATTTTTTCATATAAAGCAATCACTATGAAACATAACGTACGTACTATAACAACAATTCAAAATATAATTTGATTATTATTGACATTTTTGACTTGTGTTTTAATTTATTTTCTTAATTTTTTTCCTAATTTTATAAATACCTATATTGAATGAAAAACAATAAACTATGAACCTTACAGAAATTTAAAAAGTCTGAAGACTGTATCAAGGAGAGATACATACGAAAAAAATTGATATTTCCAGAATCCATTTCGAATGATTTTTTAGTACGTACAGTGCATTTCTTTATTGTCCCCCATTTTATTTTTTGAACAGATCAACACAAAAATTTTAAATTTGGTATAATGAAATTAATGCATGAAACTTTCAAGATGGCGACTGCGTGCAATCTAGGAAAAAAAATAAATAGAAACGGAGGTCTTCTAACACATCTTTTTGAAGCTCTTGACAAATGCTTCACAACCCTAGAATATAATGGCAAAATCTTCAACTACTACGAAATGGTGAATACATCGACATTTAACGTCATAATATGAGGTAATAAGCTTGAGGTCAGTTCAGAAGATGCTCGACATGGTTGCCTTGAACTTCTTGACATATGAACAGCCTATCCGATATTTCATGCCAAACATTTTCGATCACAGTAATGTCAATATCTCTACCTTTTGCTTCAAATAGCCCCATAAAAAAGAACAAAAGTATCAAATTTGACGAGCAGGCTGGCCAATCTTAAGGACCTCGACGGTCAATCCAACGACCGGGAAAAGTAGTATCCAAATAATTTCTTACTTGTCTGGAGTAATGTGGTGGTGCACCATCTTGTTTTGATACAGTATCCATATCGAAGTCATTAGGATTCACTCAGCTTGATTATTAAGAAAGCTAAATCTTTTCTAGTCACTGTACGGAACTCTTGAAAATAAACTACTAATTTTCTAACAGGAAAGACCAGCTTTGATGATACTTGACAAGATGCAATAAAAGTGCATCAATATTGAAATGAATTCACTTGATTTTTATCGTTCAGAATAACCTCTGAAAAGGGTGTTTTTTTTGTATTTAACGGTTCAAGGTTCAATAAGATTTCTTCACAACATTTCCGGAAGTATCAATAACAGTGGCATAAAAATTTCATCAAAAAATATGCGATCGCTGCACTATATTGGGAAGTTTAATGATAATATCTTACTTCAAAGATATTTCAGTAGATACCGCAGCATCTATAGGCAGGTTGTCAAACATGCAAAAAGACTTGACTATAAAAATAGATTAGAGCAAGCTGAAAACAAATCGAAAGAAACTTCGCAAGTAATTAATGACATAAGAGATAAATCTAATAAAGTACATGAAGTTTCACTTTTACCAAACGTTCTTCAACGAATATTACTGCTCTGTTGTAGAATAATCGACTGAAATATTGACTACTCAGAACGACCCTATGGAAAAATTAAAAAACCTCTTTATTTCTGAAACTGCATTCTTTATGACACTGATATTTATGAGCTGAAACAGGTGATTTTTCCTTTGGTAAAAATTCATCATTTGGTTACGACGACATTACAGCAAACATTTTGAAAAATCTCCCAGATAACACATTAACACTCTTAACCAACATTATTAATGTATCATTTCAATCAGGAATGTTCCCTGATTTCCTGAAGGTATCATTAGTGACGTCACTGTATGAAGGTTGAAATCAGGACGACCCATCGCATATCAGCCTACTTCCCTAATTCCCACAAACTTATAGAAAAAGTTGTCAAGGATAACTGTATTTCTGTCGAAACACAAAATCAATAATAAAGAGCAGTTTGGCTTTTGAAGTGGCAAAGGCACTAATGATGCAATTTTCTCACTTATGGAAAAAGTTAATACTGGAATCAATAGTGGCGAGATTGCTGCTGCAGTATTTTGTGATTTTTCGAAGGCTTTCGACTGTGTGGATCACGAAATACTGTTGCGGAAGCTTCCCTACTACGGCTTCAGAGGATTGATACTGAGCTGGTACAGATCAGATTTGTCAGGTCATAGTCAGATAGTGGAAACAACCTATCGCTCAGAAAAATACGTAATGGTGTGCCACAAGGTTCAATACTAGGGCCAACATCGTTTATCATCTACCTCAACGATTATTTGACAAGAATAAATATCTCAGGAAAATTCACACTATTTGCAGACGATACTATCATTTTTTGACAATCGGACAATGCAAATGATTTAACTAAAATCATATCCATCGATATGATGAAAATAAAGAGATGGTTTGATTCAAATCGACTGTCTCTAAATATTTCGAAAACTAACATAGTAACTTTCAGATGTGAATTTGACAATATACCCATTGGGAATGACATCATTGAGAACAAAAGTAGCTTAACATTTTTAGGAGTACATATCGATGGAAAACTAAATTTCAAAACCTTATTTATGCCTAGTGTCATAAAGTGTCGTCTGGTTGTTATGCAGTCAGAGTAGTCGCAAATGAACTTGGTTTAACAGCAGCTAAGACTGTTTATTTTTCTCCGGTGGAATCTCGCTTGAGATATGGAATTCCTATTTGGGTCGTATGTAGTGGTTATCTACTATAAAATATTTAAATTTTGCAAAAACGAGCCGTAAGATATATGTGCAAATCAAAAAGTATACACTCTTGTAGAGAACTCTTTACCACTCATGGATTTATCTCTTTATAATGGGAATAGGTATGTTCACTTAAGGAATATTTGATCAAATTTCAATCCTCACCAACCCATTATGTGACAAGGCAATCCAACAACATTAAGTTGCCAATGCCAATGACATCAGTCAAAGGATTCCTTTGTCTATAATGGTTGTACAATGTTCAACCACTTGACAAAGAAATTAACAGAAATACCACCAAAGTGATATACCATACTATAATATACAAGAATTTTATAATGATAATCTTTAAAAAATTATATTGTTTATTATTTAACAGCATCCTGTACGACTCATATGTTTTTATATATACAAAAAAATTTACCCATTTATTATTTCCCAGTAACAACAAAACAGGTAAAATTCACATTCCAGAATTTTTCTGTTAATCATCCAATTTGATGGATAATTAATAGTCTATGATAGTAAATGTTGAAGGTAGTACTTTCGGAATAGTTCTCTTTCTTGGTCTGGTCTTTTCTGGTCGACATCTGGATATAATTTTAGTATTTCATTTCAAAACGAGTTAAACATCCATTGTGGTTTCATTTTGATTTCGAGTCGTTCACTACATAATTATATTAATTATGAATGCTTGAAATATAGACAATAGGTCTGTTCAATTATTCGGAACCTTTTTTGTTAAACTATTGATTTATTTATTATAAGCTTCAAAACTTCACTCATGAGTATTTGTTTCACAAACAGAAAACATAAAGAAGAACATCAATGAGAAAAATATTCCCACTGGATTTTTTTACATTGAATCAATTTATTTATTTGATTAACAATATGAGCCATTATATTAAATTTTACTGTCAATTAGTTAGTGATTAGGTGTCTTCGGTTTATTTTATTTACTTATTTATTGACGAAATACACACAGGATAACAAATTGCATGACATCCTTGCTTCAAACTAAACCAAACTTATGCCTAAACCTAAATCTAATGATTTTTTCCTTATTTTTTCTTTACTTTGAGGCTTGAGAAAATAAATTAAAGTACTATGTATCTCCAAGTGGTACAAGAAAAAGTGAAAAATGTATCCTACTTATCTTTCAGTTGTTTCAGATGAAGTGACAGATAATTTTTATTACCAATAATTGAATTATTCAACAAATATTTTTCAAAAAATTATAAATGTATCTGTAAAATTTAACCTCGCAGAAAAGTTTAAGCGTTGATGCTCAGCAAAAAATTCAATGAAACTTTTTTCAATAGCTTGGACCTCATTATATATAATATGTTAATGATGAGGATGTAAACAACTTAATTCATCAGACAGAAATGATAATACAGGCCGTTTCTTTTATCATGTGGTACCATTGCTATATTTTAAACGTGTACAGATACGAAGACGATTAAATGGGAAAAAGGTAACTGTCATCGGAAATAATACAATAGTCAAAGAAAATTTACGGGGACTCACGCCCTTGTTCGAATATAATTGTTATTTCGGAGAATATCGAAAAGTGGAAAAAATGTTAATGTATTCGAAGTGTATACTATGACGATGTATTATTAAATATTCGATAAAACGTTTCGTGCTGACATGGCCACAATCAAATTTTTTTTTATACAGACCTGTCTTTTCATTACAGATATTGATAAAGCAAGCAATAAATTCACAATTTGATATCACATTTTATATCTTGTTAGCGTTTCATTTGAAATAACTACCATCATCAGTAACAACAATTTCAAATTACGGTCCTGTCGTTATTTCGTAAATTGTTTCGATTTCTTCAAAATATAATTCAGACGACCCAATAAATTTAAAAGGTTTGAAAGGTTTTTGGTCAAAATTCGATTGTTGTATAATTTGGTATGATCAAATAGCATCTCAATTCATTTACCATCTTAAACGCGTAGGCTTTGCTTGGTTTCTATAGAAAGAAAAATGAATGCGTTGTTGATATCTGTTGAGAATTGTCAGACGTTTATGAACATATCAAAGATGTATTCAAGTGATGAAACGACTAATATGCTATTTAGTTGTGCAAAATCAAAGAGAAATCCTCTTTCGACAAGAAATATGTATGTTGAAGCTATACCTGAATCGTCGTATTCCGAACATCGAAATATTGAGACGAATATGGTGCATTTGATAGAAAGAAAATAAGAAAAGTTGTGGTTACTGGAAGTATGAGGGACCCAGTAAATGTTATGGGTAAGCAAATATTACCACATAAAAATTTAGACAGTGAAAACATTTAAATTTAGGATTGTCCAGGTACAAAAATTATGCTAATCACGATTGTTCTTTACGAGAAATTGCCCATGAAATGGGGATTTCTGTAAAATCCACGAAAAATATTTTGGAAAAAAAATAATATAAATGCTACAGGATACGCAAAGTTCATAACCTCAATGAAAGGGATTACGGAAGGAGAGTACGATTTGCGAAAAAGTTGAAAATATTTGTGAAAATATAATATCGACGGACGAATCAAAATTCACCAACAATGGTTGGTTTAGCAGAAATTTCCACTATAGGTGGAAAAATACAAATGAACATTTACATAGGGAAACCAATTTCCAAGAAAGGTTCTAAATAAATGCTTGATTGGGAATTGTAGGAACAAACATCCTAGGCCCTTTCTTTTACAATTATCATTTGAATAGTGAAATGTATCTTTATTTTCTATTCAATGAATTCGATGGATCTTTCAACAAGACGGCGCTCCTCCCCATAATGCAGCACTAGTAAGGGAACATTCAGATGCAATATTCCCAAGTGAATGGATTAGAAACAATCTGTTTTAAAAATATGTTTTTCCGTAAACCAGCTATCGCACTCCTACGAACGACAATCATCAGAAGTCGAAACTTGTGCGAGCTAAGGATAAACGAGGTGTTACCTTTTAACATGTAATTCCTAACATGGACCAATTAACTGGTCAGCTCGATCCCCAGATCATACTCCTTTATATTTTTTGTCTGGGGATACATGAAGGATAAAGTTTTTTCAACACCAAGTACAGATATCGACTATCTCAAACAAAGAATAATAGACGCATGTATTAGTATTACACCTATTATGCTAGAAAGTGCTGCAGAAATTGTCTGGACCGACAACTTACGTGCATTCAACAAAGAGGTCGTCAATTCGAGCATTCGAAGTAGATTTGCCATGTAGCTTTCATTTTCCGTATTGGTTTCATTTTTCCCTAAAGTTGATGATGAAACAAATTGTTTTCTGTTTGATTGTTATCACTGATGATGGTGTTTTTTTCAAATGAAACGCCATAAAAATATCAAATATGATATACCCCTGGATTGTGAATTTATCACTTTATCGATATCTATAATGAAAAAGACAGGTCAGTATTTAAAAAAAAAGTTGGTGGTGGCCATGTTGACACGAAACGTTTTATCGAATATTTATTGTTACATCGTCATGATACACTTCGATTACAGTAACATTTAATTTTTCCATTTTTGGTTTTCCACGTATAACTCGAGAAGGGCGAGATTCCCCGTATTTTCTGCGACCATTGCATCATTGTACCCGATGACAGTTACCATTTTTCTCATTTAATCGTCTCCGTATCAGTTACGGTTTAGAATATAGCAATGTTACCATATGATAAAAGAAACGGCCTGTACAGTTTTTTCATAGAATTCGATATTATTATAGGAATGTAGACTTTCACTACTGGCGTGAATGTTTTGGTTGGTTTGCGGGTTTTGCCGTGGTCTTCTTTGGTTATAATCTCCAAAAGTTTCTACTGCAACTGCGGCAGTCATCTTCAGTAGCGTGGTCGAAGTACTCTACTTGACGTATCAATTTGATATGGCAGATGTTATTCAAAGAAAAAATCCACAACTTAGTAAATTATAGGCCCTGTAGAAGCTTTCCATCGAAAGCGAAAGCTTGTCAAAGTAAAGTAGAGTTTTGATTTTTATTTTTGATTCAGAGGCCCGTTAATCCATTTTTCTGTACGAGTATAAACAGTGTGGCACAATTAACATGAAGACACCCCTGATTTCAGTCATTTTTGAAAACAGGTATTTGATTTTTGGTACAGGCCTAGACCTTCATGGGATGCAGTTTTCGCATTACAGCCTGGACCCAACCTACTGCGTTCCTGCAGTAGGCTGGGTTTTTTGTTGCAGTTTTTGAATCGCCGACGTTATTAAATTTTTTTTGGCGTTTTCAAATATTCCAGTAACCTTCAGAATATTTTCCAATGGATATTTTTAAATTCGTTTAGGAACCTGACACATGTCATATGATTCGTAAAAATAATTGAACAAGGCATAAAAACACATATAATAGGTACTCATTACATTTGAATACTGAATAAGAAGGAAAATATGAAATAATGGCCTTTATGAGGCCTGTTCTCATACCGGAAACTTTTATTGTCAATACAAAAAGCAAATGCTCAGTTTTTCATCACATCATAAATATATTTTGAAGAAATCTATGGAGCAATAAATAAAAACTAGATTCCCCTCTAATATAGTACGAAGGCTGAGTTATTTCTCAAAAGTTCATTTCATTTTACAATATGCTTGAAGCCTTTTTGACTCCGGAGATGGATACAAATAAAAATGTTCAACTCCTTTTAATTATTCAAAACTCAACTAGGAATTTACAGCTGCAAACCGGATCCCAGAAAATATACCTCATATATGAAAAATATGAATAAACCGACAAAAACTTTAGAAACAATTTGCTAAAGAGCATCGGTGTACACTATCCTCAATTGTACTGCTTAAATGAATAAATAAGCTTATATTTATTGAAACAGGACTACACACGAAACAGATATCTTATTTACTGTATTCCAATGACTCCACAAGCCAGTCGTCCTCCAGCGTTTCCAGTTAACAGGGAATCGGGATTACCTCCTTTGCCTAAGTCATCTTCTTTTTCGTGTACTACAACAGCTCTTCCCAATATATTATGTTGTCCTTCTAACGCAATGACATTATCGACAAAATTGATAACGGCAACTCCTGTTTTATCGGCTTCGATATTGCCAAGATCTCCAACATGGCGTACCTTATCTTCTGGAGCTCCATGGGTTTGCTGAAAATAATATTTTTGTAGTAAATTGAAGGTCTATCTAACACTGGTTATTTTGTTTCTAATCACTTTTGGATCCATATCAAAAACAATTTGTGTTTGGGAAACAAGGGTTTTGTTCTTCTTCTTCATCTTTATACAAAAAAAAATGGAGGAATCTTCCAAAAAAGAAAGAAAGCAATCAATTAAAAAAATATATATTTGTGGTTAATGCAAAGAACTGACTTTCATACATAAAGTGGAAGAAAAAGCCCCCTAGAAGCAACTATTTTCATATGAACATTGAATTTCACTGAAGAAGTACTTTTGGAAAACTTCTGTATGCTTACAACTATACTTGCATATGTTTCGAAAGTACTTTTTTTCGTGTAATTTAAAGTTTATATGAAAGTAATTGTTTTGAAAGGACTCTTTCTTCCAGTTTGTCTCTGAAAGTTATTTATTTTCATGAAGTATACATCTTTATGTAGGGTTTATTTTGGAATTATTTGCCTTCTTTCCTTGAGCAATTCCCACATTTTTTTTTTCCAAATGGAGAAGTGGAAAGCCAAAACCTTTCTTTCCCAGAAATGTATCTCAGCTGAAAATATACCTCTTTCAATTTTCAACAATTTGTATATTAAATTCGCATTATGGTGGACTTATTTTTTGTGTGCTGTTGTTGTAAATCATGCCCTAAAGAAAATAACGTCTGCCGCCGCTAGTGGCAATAAATCAATTGTGACGTGGCTAAGATCGCGTGCACTGCGACTATATTATACTTATCAAGCCTAATCGATCCCAAAATCTCTTTTTATTTGCAAAAAAAAATTCGAAAAGCAAGAATTTGAATTGGCCGTGTGTCTGTTGACCAATAAAATTGATCGTGTCTAGAACGGAGTTGCCAAGTGTATTGGTTTTTAATATCCAATCACAGATCTGATTATCCAATTTGACAGACGCAATTTTTGTTGTTATTGTTGTCAACTCGGTGTGAATACAACTGTTAAAATTATCTAATTAAAGAACGTTTTTTAGTAAAAGGAAGGTCTGACAAAGTCTGAAATGAATGTCATGTAAATAAAAGGGACCTACTAAATATACCACCTACCGTTTCAATGTTTCATTCATTTCGGTACCACATGCATTACAGAGGGCGCTAGCTGACTGGATGACAATATGGTTAATATACCAGTAACGTTGAATTCATTATTTTTGGTGGGTGACATGAATGCATAATTGATTTATTTTATTAGGGTTCATGAGCATTCGAAAACCATTTGAAAATACAGCTCGTTTAATTCTATTTGGAATCATATTTAGATATAACTTCTACTATATCAGTAATCAAGGCAAATATTATTATCCATTTTTATGCTTAATTCGAGGATTCGAGCGATCTAATTATTATATATTTATTTGTTTGCTTTCTTCATTCTTAAAAAAATATGAATAATTACAGAAAATTTCAATTGATCGTTCATTTTCTCAGGAAAATTGAGTACCCATATCACAATTTATTGGTTTATTCGGCATTGAAAATGTATGTCATATCGGATCCACTCTGCTTGTTTTTGCATCATTGAGTTTCAACTTCTTCTTAGCTGACAGCTCGCGTAAAAACAATTCATTTTTTCATCGAGTTCAGTATGTGTATGTTTTGAAAGTGTTTTAGAGATATATTTGAATATTAATATGGTGCATTCTTGTGTTGATTTTAATTGTGTGGAAAGGCACAAGAAAACAGAAAGTGCATTGGGTTTATAAGTAAGTTATTTCATATAATGAGTATAGGTTCCCAAAGGATAAAATGATGAGAAAAAACATAGGTTAAAGTATTGAAAAGAAAGAACTACAATCCTTCTACTCATCCAAGACTTTATAGAAATCATTTAAAAAGTGACTATAAATGAAAGGAATTTGATGACAGAGTTTTTTATTACAACTTCAAGTATTCTCCACAGAAAGTATCATCTGATGAGAATTCTGATGAATTTTCCAGTGCCAAAAAAGTTTTGTTTATTCTGAACTGAAGTTGACTTGTGTACATGGTCGGGAAAGTACATGAAAGGCGTTAAAAGAAAACGGAAAATTAGAGCCTTAAAAATACAGAAGACAGAGTGCATAGCTCACTTCAGAATCTAATTGATAAACTATGAATTAACTTCGCCCTTGGAAAAAATTGAGATTGAGGAACTAACCAAAATAAAATGGAAGAAAGGAAATTATGACAAAAATATCAGATGTTTCAAGTTAAGAGATAAAGAAAGAATGTAAGTTCAGAGGATATGCAATCTTCTGAATTCACTGAAGTTTTTCTTCCCTCAAAATTACCTATTTGTACATATTTTGTTTCCTGCGGATAGTATTTCGAATAGATGGCAAAATCAATTAGAATCTTTAGGGTATTTCATTAGGCGTTTCCTATCTTTAAAATTTAAATGAAACAGAGTGTATGGGATATCATCGAAATTTTTGATTAGTTTGAAAGACCTATTGAAGCTATTATATGTAAAATATTATAACATCGTTCAAATATCCGCCACAGCTTGTCTGGATGGAGCGCATCTGATATGTCGAATTTTCCATGACTCTGGCGCATAAATCAGTCTGAATTTGACCGATGGCATGGGTCATGTTGGTTTGGAGAATCGCTGTGGTTTGTGGCTTATTCACTTACACCTACGACTCAAGAAAACCCACAAGAAAAAGTCTAAAGGGGTCAAATCGCACGATCTCTCTGGCCAGTTCAAATCACCGTGAGATGACCATACCCTCAAAACGTTCGTGCAAAATATCCAGTATAGCTTGAGCTATGTGGCATGATGCGCCGTCCTGTCGTTTGAAACTGGATAACATATTGGGAAAAGCAAGATTTTGGTTTTCCACGTCTCCATCTTGATACAAAAAATGAGGAAATCTTCCAAAGAACGAAAGGATAATGTGTCCATCTTTGCAGGCGTTTTACTGCAAACATTGGAAGCACCAATTATTATCAAGAGTGGTTTGTGATGCATGAGTAGGAGTTTTTTTTCGTATATGTATTGAAAAAACTTTTTCAATCCAAACATTATTGTCGCCGCTTCCTTCTCTATCACTGCATATTTCAGTTAAGTAGAAGTGTGCAAACGTGAGGCAAAAGCTGTAGGTAATCTCCATATTTTTAAAATGAGTGTGACTGATTGTTGTATCGAGTGCAAATTGGGAAGCATCGACTGTCAATTTGACAGTCCCATCAGGGTCAGAATGATCGAAAATCGGAGCAGACAAGCATTTTTTTTTGTTTTTTTGACCTTCTATTAAACCCACTTGGTTGCTTTCTTTAATAAACAGTATGGCCTAAGTATATTTGAAATATTGGGTAGAAATTTCTAGTAAAAGTTCAACATATCCCAAAAAAGATTCGAGTTCAGGTATATTTTTTTGAATCGGAATGAATTTCAATGCCAAGTATCTGAAATGTGTTGCAAGCAACTTCATCGGACCAGAACCTGTCATTGGCATTGCTTTAGGCTAACAAACATTGCCAAATAAACATTGAATGCCTGGATGGCAAGAAGATTTATGGACTTCTGGCAGAATCTTCCAGGATTGGCTCACTCCAAGGCGTTTATTTACCCTTCAAAGCTTGGTACCAAACAGTTGTTGGAGTGCAGTAGAGATGAACTACGATGTCTAACAGGCCTTCTTTCAGGTCACAGATGAGTTAATTTAATCGTCAGTGTATTTCAGAATATGTTCAAACACATCTCCACCTCTACTTGAACAAACATGTAATCTCTTCATAAGATTGTCATGTGTAGCGCTTCTGATCAAGTCTGGAGTCAAACTATTGAAAGCAGT
>WOGP01002500.1:0-16643 GCA_015342065.1 Leptinotarsa undecemlineata | reverse complement strand
TTTTTTGTATCAAGATGGAGTAGTAGAAAGCCAAAAACTTTCTTTCCCAAAAATTAATCACTCCTAAAAATATAACCCCTTCAATAGAAATAAAAATTTTCATTTAAAATTCTATTCCTCCAGTACAAATAAAACTATGCAAATATTTATTGAGACTCAGCCGTCCCCTGATGATGATGACCTGATTAGCGAAACAGTGACAGTATTTTCGTGCTGATGTGGGAAAAATATTCTGAATAGATTACCGTACCTTACATTTCATCTACATCTGATGATATACCGTTAGAAATACTTTCCAATAAACTTTCCAATTATCCTAGAAATTAACCCTGACTAGCCTTAGAAATTAACCTGCCAGTCTTTTATGATGAATGAATAGATTCGAGAAGTGTTATCGAGAACCATTTGTAGAATTTTCATATTCAGTACTATTGTACTTTCCTCAAAGAGGATCTTATTTCTTTTAGACACGTCAATCACGAAATATCCTAAATAAGTATTTTTCTACTACCTGTTTTAGCAAGAACCGGACGTGTGTTATTAAAATATTTGAATTTTCGTTAAGAGGATATTTTTGGTTGTGTTATCGTTAATTGTTGTTGAATACCTCACTTTAAATACCATCAGTAAAAGCGTTGATTATGTCCGTTGTCTTTTATCTGACAGGTGAGAAGTGTTTCCATTATTCTGTAGTTTCAGGTACGATTTGCTCGAGTTCATAACCAACATGAAATATTTATATAATACATATACATATACATATTTCATGAATTTTCAGTCACAAGTGTAAGAATTTCTAGTATTCCGCTGAACTTTTCCAATATTTAAAAGTACGAAATGAAATGTTATTGAAATTTTTACAGTTTCTGACTATTAAATCACATGAATAAAATAGGTAGCTTCAACAATAAAATTGATTCAGTTATTAAAAGTTATTATTTGATGGTCAAAATAGACATCTCGATCCCTGATAGTGTTAGTTATTCCCAAGATACTCCATCAAAAGTGCATGGAAATTGCTCTGTATTGAATTTTCTGCTAAATAACAATTCAAAATTCAAATAGAAGAGACAAAAAGTAGAAAAAAAACATATTTCAGTGCTAAGTCTGCTTTTCAACTCAACCTGTGAATAGCAATAATTGAATAACAATAACAAGAAATGTCCAGTTAACAGTGATATTATGATGACAAGATCAGGAAATTGGTTAATTCAACCTCTGTAAAAAATTCCTTTTTGTATTGCCAGTATCGGGAATGGACAAAAGACAAGTCTTTAGTCCTTAGTCTTTTCTCAATAGTATAAGATCAAAACTCACAGGGTAGTTATTAATAATGCAACTATCGATTATTAGGAATGTCAGCTACATAGCTGAGGATATATGGTTATATTTCTGGATACCAAACGAGAAACGTAGACAGCTATTCTATAAGCAAATCCATAAATACTGTCGATTAATTCAAGTTTCAGGTTTGTCTTGAGCAAATCACCATTTGGAAACAGCTGCCTGGGAAAGTTTGGTTCAGATAGCTGATATGTTGAGAGAAGCAAAGTTCTGGATTAAACCACAATCCTGAATTTTTATCTAGGTCACGGAAAAGAGTGTTTTATTTCCGACGCGGACTTAAAAAGTGAAATTGGTGAGCTCTCTGTTCTTCTTAGGCCCAAACATCATTATTGCATATTCATCAGAATGGAACATGAGCTTGGGGGCTGTAAAAATGTCAAAGATGGCTTGTAGATCGTTAATAATATATGAATGAGCAGCTGCATATTGCATTTTTTCACAAACAAATAAAATTCTCAGATATACAAGCTTAAAATCAAGGGCCCAAGGATAGATCCTTGTGGCACACGATGGAAATTCGATAACAACCTTATCCACCATAACTCTTTGAGTTCGATTCTTCAGATAGTTTGCTAAGAGTGGAAAATTAAAGTAGACAAGTGATCAAGAGTGTCAAAGGCCTTGCTATAATTCAGAAGCACTAAACGGGTAAAATTCTCATCATCTGCAGCTTTAAAATGATCATCGATAATTGACATAATAGCCGTGGTGGTACTATGACTATGTTTTATAGATATGTTCGAATGAAGTCGGTTTTTGCAGCATAAATCTTGTGACGTAACTATTGTTGCAAAATAGTACAACCTTCTAAATCGGTGATAGAGATGCATAACTTCAAATCATCTGCAAACATCAATCTATTATAGTATGACGAGAAAAATACAGGACTTTTGCATGATATCAACGGTTTTTAAGGATACGTTATGTGTCACATTGCAGTCAATAAATCTTTCGTGGAACGATTCAGGAAGTTCGTTATACGCTTTACCCACTTGCCAAATTAACCAGTCCTTTGTGTGAGAAAAACCTCTTTTCTACCTAATTTTGAAATTCTTTCCCTTTTCCGTTAGAAACTCGTCATTCCTCCTCAAATTTCATTGTATTTTTTAAGAAGAAAGGAGATTCTGTACACGAGAAATCAGAACCTTATTGACATTTTTAGGTAAACCCTTGAAAAATGCCGTTGCAATCTGTTTTTTACGAACCACCGCCGGGTCAAATCAACCCTCGTACGCTTTTTTGGGGCAAAGTGCTTCTTTATTCAAAGCCAGCGAGATTTTTACCTACAAATCGCAAATGTATGCCGTCCTAAAAAATGGGGTGAGAACCCCGTTTTTGTTCGCCACACATGAATTTTAAGTTGTTCAGATCGTGGGAAAGCATTTTTTACCCATTATCCGCTTTTTTCATTTTCAATACGGAATAACCATGATTGTAGGTTATGTATGACTCGCGCATAAATATTAATGATCATTATGAAACGAATATACGACTTTTTTCGCATTGAATACATTCAGCATGAATAACAATAAAACATTGGCATTTGCTAACGTAGCAAAGGCACCATTTAAATGCAGCCGTTTGACGAATGTTGAAAATCTCGTTTTCTTCATAAATTAAAATGAATATGGACAGCGGCGACGATTTAAATAAATTTCTTTCAGATACATAAATGTAGCTGTACGGCCAGACAACAATGTAACGTATTTATGTGGAGTGGAGAGTATTGCAAATGCTGTGCCCGGAATAATTTGCAGTCAATAAGATTGTTGGTCAATTTTGCCGCTATTGGAAAATTAGTTCATGGGAAATAATTAGATATGGGTATGCTTATTGTCATATCTTGAATATTATTATGATATGTAAGAGTCTTATAGTCTTATGACTTGTCCTTTCGCAGATAATTTCAACTGCAACTGCTACATCATTGGAGCTAAATACAGTTGATTCTGATTATTTGTAAAACCAATTAATTGACAAAAAATTCTAGCTTCAGAATAATTTTCAATCGTTTTTCTTCCCGCGTAACGTTTTCCTTGCGGAGCACAGTCGTTTTACTCCAGATACAATCTGTAAAAAAATAATTAAACTATATTATGATAATATTAAATGATTTTTCAGGGATAACCAAGTACTACTATTAGTTATATTTTATCATTATCAATTCTTGAAGTACCTTCGTCTAGAACATCTTTAAATGTTTTTATCCGAAGCAACTGTTTCCTGACTATCAACATAAGAGGTAAGAATCTTTCGCCAAATTCAAAACAACAAATCAAGTTACAATGGAAGAGGCATAAAGGAATTGTTGGAATATGTAACATACTTTTTACCCAAATACACTGCTAGAAAATCAACCATTTGCTAATCAATTACCGGATTAACATGATTTACATTTTTTTTTAAAGCAAATGAACTTCAAACGTTCAATTTACATTAATTAGGTCAGTAGAACATTCTACATTCTGGAAACTTTCTGGAACATTCTGTAAATAATCAAGAGGTTTACAGTTTTATTACTATCCGTCCATAACCTGTCGTCTCTATAATTTCAAGTCAATGTAACAAATAGGGTGCATAGTATTATATATAACAGATCAGAACCATAGTAGTGAAATGGAATAATTCTGCTTCACATGATCAGGCCATGTGTGCCACATGGTTCAGTTCTTGGCCCTTTACTATTCCTTCTATATGTAAAGAACCTTCCATGATGTATAGACGAATTTCCAGCAAAAACTGTTACTTAATGAGTAATGAACCTTTGATTATTGACGATATCTATTCCAATACAGAAACAAAATTCTCAGATACTCATTCAGAAAGTTTTTTCGTTGGGAAAGACACATTGAAAGTGTTCTAATCTTCACTAAGCATTTACTAAGATCAGAATTTCTGAGACAGTTGCAAACTTTCCATCAATAGTTTCTGTTTGCTAGTCAGAATATATCAGATTATCAATGTAACAGTTCGGATCACGAACCCAATTTTGACTACTTACTTATAGAAATTCATGCTATAGTTAACAAAACTCACACAAAATTTTTAGGGGTATTTATAGATGATAAATTGAAATTTTATGAGCATATAACAAATGTATGCAAAAATAGCATCTGGCTGCTATGCAGGTCGAGTTGTTTCTAACGAACTCAATCAATCATCAGCCAGAACTGTGTATTTTTCATTCATAGAGTCGTTCTTGAGATATGGAATAGCCTTTTAGGGCTTTTGTAGTCGGCAACTACTAAACTCAGTATTCGTTCTAAAAAAGGGCTGTCAGATACATGTAAGGCAAAATCACAAGACCACTGCAAACCACTTTTCATCAGTCAGAAAATTCTTACTGTATCTTGTTTTTTCCTTTTGTAAACTGTTTGCCTAATTCACAAAAAATACTCCAACTCAGTAGCAAATAATGACAGATGTTACTACAACAAAGGCAGTCGTAATTTCCTGTTACCAATTCGAAAATCAGTAATTACAAAATTTTCCTAGATATATGAGAGCAAGGAAATATACAACCACCTTTCAATGTGCTATAGGGCAATAACAAATTTTTAAAAATTCAGAAAATTTGTTGGAGTACCTCTGCAAAAAACTTACTATGACTTAAAAGAATATTACAATGATGTATTTTAATTCATTGTATTTCACATGCTTATATATCTGTAACGATTCATTTATTTAGTATCTCTAATGGTATATATTTTGTTTTATTTATGTGTATTCGTATATGTACATTTTTCAACCCTAGAATGATTGTTCATTGTATATCATAATTTTAATATTTTTTAAAAATACTTTAACATTGTTGACTTCATAAAGTTTCACTAGCTTTGTTAATTGTCCAATTTTTTAACAATAAATTATGATTGATTGATTGACAACTTATTAAACTATCACTTCGACATTTTGTGCTTTTTGATGAAAAAAGTTGTTTGACTTCTAAATTAGAGAAAAAACTTCGATTCAAACGGAAATTGGAAGGAATTTGTATCCTCATGTATAATCAAATTTAAAATAATCATGTAAATCACAATAGTTCATCGCAAAATCTGAAACCTCAAGCAGGAGAGATAAATCGTTTTTTTTCTCTTCGTAAATATGTGGTACCTCCTCCATTGACGATAATTTCATATTCCAGAGGTATCAACTTGATATGCACAGCATAGGCGTGTTGTTTGCAATCACGAACAGTTATTCATCCAACGTTTATGCAGAACTATCCTCCATTGGTCGGACCGTTTCCAATAGAATAAAAAAACAGTTCGACAATAAATTTGGGCCTCAGATATTTGAACACGCGATTTAAAAAAGGGTTCGACCCATAACCATTGAATTTAACCGTCACAAAGCAAACTTAAAAGTCTACACACACGAGCTGGGCACGCTTCGAACCATTATCATATCGGATGTAACAAAACATTTTCAATGGTGGATATAACAACCCCTTTCAAACGATTGCTTCCTGGAAGGCACCAGGAGACATTCGGTCTATTGGTATTGGGTAAAACTATTTTAAATTTTAATGATAACGACGGTTAGATTTTGTTTGCATCGTTCGCGACGTCAAAATTTGTGATAAACTTATTCGTAATATTAAAGACAAATGAAACTGAAAATACTCTGAATTGACAAATATTGACCAAAAAGGTTTCATTGCAAGAATCAACTGCCAACGTAACGTTAAAATTTTTCTATTGAAATTCTTCATTGCGTATGCTGTAGAATCATAAAAATCAGGTTTTGAGATATTGGGAGATTCTGGAATGGAACTGAAAATATTTCAAATTCAAAAACATTTGAGATATATCTGTAACGATAATGCACAAAGTTTTTCAATGCAATAATCAACCGCCAAAGTAACATTCATTTCTCTTCAAATTCAGAAGCTGCAGAATTATCAAAATCAGATTTTGAATGATTGGGAGACTTTGGAATGAAGAGATAATCATTATTCTACAGGAATAAGGCTTCAGAATGATCTCTTGATGACATTGATTCCCACATTTGAGTTTTTTCGAACAATTCAGCAAAAACACTCTGTAGAGTTCCTTGCATTGCAATAATCAACTGTCAACGTAGCATTCAAATATTTCTGTTCAAATTCTTCATTGAAGAAGCTGCAGAATCATTAAAATCAGATTTTGAAAGATTGGGAGACTTTGGAATAAAGAAATTTTTATTTTTCTGCAGCAAAAACATTCTCTTAAGTTCCTTGGGTTCAGAATTTTTTGAAGTCATCATATTAACTCAATCTTAAAGAAATTAGCTTTTAGAAAATACGGGAACTCACCTTCAAATTATTTTGTCATTTTTTATGTTAACAATAGACTCAACGAAATATTGTTTAAAAAAAATGTAAAAACATTGTATTGAAAACATAATTTTGATCATGTAGGCATTAATTTTACATTATATTCATTGTAAAATAAGTAGAGATTAACCTTGACTTGCTTCATTTCAATCTGAGACAGATTTCCAACATTGTTCTACATATAGGTCTCTCAAATTATGTAATAAATAACTTTTATATAAAATATAGAAAGCTCAATTTTCAATAATAAATAATGTTGAGGAGTTCATGTTAACAAAACATTGATATTTTTAGTCTTGAGATAAATATTTTTAGGTTAATCATTGATTATTGAATATGATTATTGAATATTGAATATGATTTCTTTACTTGAAGATGCTAGATTCTTTACTTTTATTCGATTTTTTCGAATCATTGATTAGTTGCTTGATTCAAAACCATGTTGGTTGTGCTTTCTGTCAAAGATACGTCATTTTACTAGATGTTAGTATGCAAAACGCGCCACACTCTAAATAGTTTATTGTTTTACAACATCGAATCCATATTCCTTGTACGAAAACTAATTACATATGGTGTATTTTTTGTACTAACTGTTACAGAACAATCAATTCCTTATTTCGTAGAGACATTTTTTAATAGATCAGTACTACTGTGTTTGAAAAAAATTCAGAGATATTTATTCAATTGGTTAATAATACTTCTTGATGATACTTCCTGTGTGAATATTTCAAAACTTAAAGTATGAGTTTTCAATGAAAATTTACTTTCTTAGTATGGCGTTTGAGAAAATATATTTGTTTCCTTAAATTCTTTGAGAAGGCTCTAAAAATTGTACTAAAAGTTGTAAAATGTAAAATCAATATAGTTTGAAATTGAGTATTGTTGTTTACACTCTATTAGCAAAATTTATAACAATTGGTGTCACAACTATATTCGTACTGAAGATCATTTCAGGTAGATGTAGTAACTTTTTCTTCCTGTTTGCATTTTTTTTTTTGTTTTAAGAGAACAAAAACCTTCATGAATGACAAAACAACTCTCAAAATTGAAATATGTAACGATTTTCAAAGCGTCAGATTTGTTTGAGGGCACTGAGTTTCTATTTTTTACTGTTTCATGGATTTGAATTGCATAAGTTGTTGAAAAAAGTCCGGTATTCCACCTTTTCATTTTTACCATGAGCTTTCTTTTTTCATTTTTCAGAATATAATTAGAGTGGACAAATTTCTGGGAAACTGATAAGATTTGTATTTATCTAATTATTTCTTTATTATTTGAATGTATTTTGGACTCTTTAAATTTTTGACATCGTGTTTGAAAAATAATAAAAAAAGAATCATGCTAAAAGAAACGAGAGAGTCGAAAATATTTCTGTCAGAAAGACATCCGAGGTCTTATCTTTCTATTAGTACCACACGGTTCATGCAACATTATGAAATCACATAAAGCATTCATCCTAACCGAAAAGAAAGAACAATTCTTCTATAGAGGAATCCGATACCAAATCCCTTCTGATCTTAATGTAACAGATTTGGAACCTTAAGACATTCTTAGAAATCATCATAACAATATGAAATATTATTTCAGGTTCCTTAAAGAAATCCAGAAGAATAAAAAACTGACACGGGCGCAAATCTGTGCTTTTAGCGTTTTTAGATGGTTTGCTTTTATTTGTACAACACAGCTGATGTGCAAAATCGGTTGATAGAAAGGGTGGGAGGGTGACGTACAGGGTTAGATTCGCTGTTAGGGTTGTCCGTCCACCCCAGGTATATGCACACTACCTAGTGTTCGTCACAATGGCACCACATGCTTCGAAAGAATAAAAAATGGTAAATAACCCACTGTGCGGCGGCATGTGGCAAATTGTGCTGTGGATATTGTTTCCGATTTTGGAATAAATATTTCGCAACCCTTGAACGAAGAAATCGGTTCCGACATAATATAATAATTAATATTCCAATGCATATAGATGTTTTAAATCGTTTTCAGAATCAAAACAATAAAATGAAGAAAAGATTTGGAGAACTATTTTCAAACATGAAAAATAACTCAGCAATATTTGGATATCTTCTAATTGATGACCAAAACTGAGAAACTTCACAGTTCTCTATAACCTACCTGATACATACTGAAGAAAAAATAGCATACAAAAAAAAGTACGTACAAGGATTGAAACAAACGGGTGAATATTAGTTGTGGTTGCCTAAGAATTTTTAAATTCCTTTAGGAGCAAATGCTCGATATGCAAATGTTTATATAGGTAGATTTTGCAATAAAAAACGTAATGTTATTCAAGATATCAAAAAAAATTCGTCATTTGAAAGGCATTTAATACGTGAAGGCTTTATTGAGGTTTGAAATGGCAAGAAATACTCTTCCTTCCACGAAGAACGATAAACATAATGTTCAGAACTGTTTGAAGCAACTTCAATATCCTCATTAACTTCCTTTAATTCGATATTTTCAATAATAACAAAACTGAACACAGAAAACTTCGAAAATGAGCTAATTACTTCTGCAGAACTTGATTAGCGTCAAAAAAATCAATTTAAAGTTTCAAAGTTCCGACTATCTTAATACATACATTTTTTTTATTCAAGAAAGAGGTCAGTTTCTGAAGTGAAACCAATTTCTGTCAAAGTTTCGCAAAATTCATTACCATTTTCAGGAAACTGGGAAGACAACTGCTGAAATTGAATCCTTGTCCTCAAGCAACTACATAATTAAGGTCGAACTGTCATAAGTAGATACCATCATCAAGAGATGAGATTGAAATAATGCAAAGGAATTAACAATTTTTTTAGTGGTGTTTGTCCGCACAATGTTAATACCTGTTTTGCTTTACGATTTATTTGTTTACACATAGAAATATAAACTTTTTAGAGTAAGTGAAATCCTTTGTGTTTTCTTCAATTTCAATGATAGAAACTGTGAATATTGTGATTTATTGTTGATTTCATTCATTTATTATAGAATATATCCTCTGAATGTATTGAGAATATGAATAATTTGTATCAAATATCGGTAGATTCAAAAAACTGGTTATTCTCAAGAAATGAATCTCTTTTATGTGCTGGAAATCGCACGACGGAAGGTAAGGCCTCGTTTATCCGTTGTTTACTCAAATTTTAACAAATTTTCACAAATTTTAACCAATCACGTGAGGTGCGCGTGGAATAATTTTTATCAACTATCCTAAAACAGATAAAACTATCAACGGGAAGTATTATACGAACTCATTATTGCAATGACCAAAGTCAACGAATTAAAGTTTGAATTGCTACCTCATGCACCCTATTTGCAAGATTCAGCCCCCTCGAATTATTTTCTGTTCCCAAACTTGAAAAACTGGCTCAGTGGTCACAAGATTTTCCAAAGATGAAGAAGTAATATCGTATCGAACTCATTGAACGTCGCTGGGAAAAGTGTATAGAGCTGCGAGAAGATTATGTTGTGAAATAAGTGCATTGGGGGTGGTGATACTACACTTTCTAATTGCTCCATGGTCTGATAATTATCTGATTTTTTTTGCTTTGTAAACTGTCTTCAAGTAAGCGCTACAGCTGAGTTTTATCATCGTGGTTGACCTAAATAAATAAGATAATAAATATAACCTCATTATCGGAGAAAAGTGGATTCAAATCATCCAAGTTCTTCTTCATACTTAAAGAGACACTGTCACAATTTTGTTGAGGTTTGTAGACTGCTGCTCCCTCTGGCCCCTATAACGTTCTTTGGGGAATACCCTTTTTAACAAAGTTCTTGCAAAGACCACCAGTTCCTCTGCAACAGTTCAGAGTTATATCTCTCTTTCATCAAAGTGGTGATCTATTTCATACCACCCAATTGAAGAAGCAGGTTTAGCCACATACAGTTTTGGTAAACAATCAGCAATTCTCAGAGAGCCTTTTGGTGTCAATACCTTTCATCAGGTGATATAAGTAGCTTTTCTAAGGAACCACGTTTGCCTATGGAACTGTTTGTACTAATTTAATCCAGACACTTTTAAATCAGCCTTTCGTAATGAGGAGGTAGATAATCTTGCTATTACTCATCGTCAGTTGACGTCTTATTTGGGTTTTTCTCTTCTATAAAGGAAGAACAGGTGGTGGTTGGTGGTGGTGGTATATGTCATGCCCCTCTCAATGAATAAAGTATTGGGGTCACTTAGAAAATCTATGAATCATAAAAACAAATGTCGTCACATTCAGTTGCGGAAAATAATCAATAATGCACAATAAAACTTCAGCAGCGACCTTTGGTATCATTACTCTTCATTGCCTCAATGTCGCGCTCCTGATCAACTTGCTGGAGAGATTTGCAAACAACCCTCATTAACCCCTTGCCGCCCCCCTCGTGCGTGTTTGTACAGCACTCGAGGTTCGAAAATTACCCCCAATATAGTAATTGTCGGGCTCTCACATGCACAACCGGAAGTCGACAGAAACGACAAATAAAGAAAAGCAAGCCGTGAGATCGAATTTCAAGAAAAAAACATCCGCCAGCGCGCGTTGCTATTGGCTACCTTTCGCTAAGGGTTGAAATCTTATATATGGAGTGCGAAGTGAAAGGGATGATGTTCATAAAAATGTACATGTAAAACGTGTTAGGTCGCGCACGCGTTAAACTTTTACATAATATCGATAGAGATATGGGCGGGATACGCTTGCGCTATACGAGCTACCCCTTTTCATCTGCATACGCTAAAAAATGGTGATGGCGGACTGTGCTTTGAGGGCGAGAGATCTCTTTGTTTCCGGTTGAGCGGATTCGAGACTTGCCACCTTCTGACTTCAGCAGCGATTCATAGCAGGACTCAACTGGAAATTTCATCCAGCAACTATAAAGGGTCTAATGACAAGTTGCTTCGCTTACGATTCGGACAAATGTTCCAAAATGAATGTCAATTATGTTCATTAATATTAATAAATAACTATTGAGGCATGAAATTTTCAACGACTCACCCCTTCACTGAGAAGCGGCAAATTCCAGTGGCAAAGTAATCGTGCATTGTTTCTTTGAAGGTGGTTGACGTTGTTTCGTGGTGCTTTTCATGAGTTCGGACTTCAATTGTCTAATCTACATCTACATCGCTCAACCGATCATGATGAAACTTGACATGTATAAGTAATTTTTCATAGAGAAGGTTTTTAGGCTATCAATTTTACTGTAACTCGCCACTAGATGGCACTGTAGAACCATTTTTTGAAAGCACTGTTCTATAACAGCACGCTTAAGTTCATTGGTTCTGAATATGTCAAAACATTGGAACAGCAGCGATACAGCAACATAGTACTGGTTCTGAATATGTCAAAACATTGGAACAGCAGCGATACAGCAACATAGTACTAGTTTTGTATATAAGCTACTTTCTTTATTGGTGATTTATACCTGTTTGGATAACCATATTTTTTTTATAGTGTATGAAACTTTGTCCATAAGATTTCTGGTTCTTTGGAAAATGAAGACTAGTATCATCTGCACTAAATTATGACTATAAATACACATTCAAAATATATCATACCTTTATTGACACTTCTAGTATTCACTATATTTGCTTTTGCTGTTAATAAACGCACGTTAAAAGGTAATACCTCATTAATCCTTATTTCGCACAAGTTACGATTTTCGAGGATTGTAGTTTGAAGAGGGGGAATAAGTTACAGCTGGTTAACGGAAAAACACATTTTTTTTCAACAGATAGATTCAATTCCATCTCATTAAAAAAAATGGGACACTCCACTATTTACAAAATTAAATTTTTACACTTGATATTTCAAATCTGTTACATTTCCAGAGGATTTTCAAGAATATGTAGATGGATAAATTTTGGGGGTCTACTACTTATAAAACTTGATAATGATAGTAATAACATCTATAGCGGGTGTTCCAAATTAAGTCTGCACCACTGCCAACTCCGTTACTATTGATGCTACGAATTAGGTTAAATGGGCAAATAAAACGTCACGACTGTTCAAGCACCCTATTTTGGTACTTATACGAATGACAATTTTTCATCACTAACAGCGAAATTATTTTTGCGCTGGGATTTGAACTCGTGAAACCTGTGATCATCATGTTGTATACCACTCATTTGACACTACTGAGCTAGTTGGTATCAATTTACAAAACGGTTATTTCCATCTCAAAGCTATTCCACTAGCAGTATTTATATTGTGAATCAAAATATGTCTGCTATAATGATAACATTGAAGCCGTTTCTACACAGAACAGAAAATACTGAAGCCCATATTAATGCCGTTGGAAAAAAATGTGTTTGATTCGAAAAAACAGAATTATTATGAGTAATCAAGTTGCCTTGAAACTTTATTGAAATAGTATTTGTCAAATGTCCTCAAGCATATCAGACAACGTCATAAATTATTGTAAACTACTGTTCTAATAATTTTTGAAATTCCGTTTTCTTGGTTTGCCAAAAAAATAACGTACGAGTACTCCAACACTACAGCAATGCGTTCCCTGGTCGTGAATAACCTAATCGGTGTTTTTTTGCTATGCTTCATCATATATTCAGAAATAATGAAAAAATTTTTGAGAAGAGAACTTAAAAACGTTTTGTAATATCTGAAGATACAGAAATTGACGTTTTGTAATATCTGAAGATACAGAAATTGACGTTTTAGCCTACTTTTAGGTGAATCCAAATAATTCCATCAGAGATTTATCTAGAGAAATAGCTGTTCCACCGTCTATCATTCAACGAATTCTGAAAAAACATAAGATTTCATTTTTAAGTTAAGACAAGTTGCAAAATGGTCCCATCATTTCACCAGACATGACACCTCGAGATTTTTAATTTTGGGTATTTCTGAAAAATAAGGTGTACAAAATGAAACATAATAATGAAGATGAACTGAAAAATTATATTGAAACTATAATTAATAGAATTAATGACCAAATCGTGTTGAAAGCAATACTTAGTGTCAACAGAAGGGACCAATAAATATTTCCACATATGTCGGTCATTTTCAACTTCAGGAAGACAGCTGATATGAGCTTTATTGTTGAGAATGTTCTTACGAATCAAAATCGAATGCTACTAGTTTGCCTATTCAAACGAATTCGTAACATCAATAATACCGGAGTTGGCAATGGTGCTGATTTAATTTGGAACACCCTATATATTTGATGACTCAGAACAGCAGAATATTAAAATCTCACATTAGTATGGGAGTTTAATGGTTGATGAACTAATTTATCAATATATCATAATTAACTTGTTTTTCTTTGATGTTTTATCTTAGTAAACAATGTTAATATGTTGAGTTGAAAGCTATTTTCTGCATTCATTATTCTTCCAACAAAAACTAATCAAGATAACCAAGGGAAATATGATATTGCTGATGTATGTTTATTTACACAAATGTAAATTACAATGAACAGGGATTGTTTATTGAGAAAAGAAATGATCATTTCGTTAAGAATGTGCCTTCATGTTGGCTATCCATTTTTGGGTCTTTTATAATGAAAGATTCATGCTTTAAAACTTTTTTGTACTTACAAAAACAACTAGCAAAAAATATGATAATTATGTTTGAGAAAATCCTAATGGCTTTCTACTTCTCCATCATCTCCATCCTATTGCACCCTATCACCAGTTTTCTATAATCTGTGGATTTTGCAATCTTTACGGTTAAGCTTTACCTAATCAAAATACTTAACTTTTTGGAAAATTTTTACTTATAATTTCAGGCTCATTTTAGACGCCTTTATCACAATTTCGAATTTTTTTGGCCCCTCTTTCAAATTATATTGACTTGATTTATAGTCTTCTCTCTTACACCTCTGTTTATCATACTTTGAAAACCCAAGCAAATATGTATCTCATTAACTCTATGAATAGGTTTCAAAGTATGTACTGTATATTGAAAATATCACTATTTAATTGAAAAATTTTTTCAAAGAATTCATAATCATCATACTGTTTTCTATTAAATCTAAGAATGAGTGATTAATTTGCATTAGGATACACTTTTCTGCAAAGAAATTTTCAACTAGAAAAATTTAAAATATTCATAAACTCCCACGAGATGATGAAAAATTAGTTATGACCGTTGAAATATTAATTTTAATCAACTTTCCAGTTAAATCAAGTTGGAAAGCCTATATTGAAATATTCAAGGATATTTCTGAAATTGGATTTTTTCCTACTCATGTTTGCTTTGTTTCTATTAAACCTATACTTTTGAATTCTTATTCTTAACTTATTATGAATTCAATCTATTTCAATTTTAATTATGCTACCCACTATCTTCCTTCCTACTGAAATCAACACCTTCATATTTTTGGAGGTCTGTGGCACATTTATGGTTGTTTTGCCATAAATGTAAATAGTTAATTAGCTGTGGCACTATTTTTCAAATTGAAAAATGTCTCTTTAGATAAGACATTTCAGATTTCTTCTGATCCCAAGATTAGTTACCAAATTTTGGAGGTATTGTGTGGAACAACTTTCAACTTAACCTCTTCAATAATATGCAAAGAATACTAAACTTCTAAACAGAAAAAATCAAGAGTTCCCTGAAGCAACCACTTCTTCCAATATTTTACAGAGAAATCACTAATTCTTCCTTTGATAACAAGTTATTTTGATTTTTTCTTTCTTTGGAAGATATCTATTTTCAATATATTGAGTAATGGAGAAATATAAAATAAAAAATGGTTTTTCCACCCAGGTAGTACAACAGTTTCATTGGAATATAACACATATATACTTGTAATTCATTAAAAATGCTTAAAAACTGATGTGAAATCATAATAATGCAATCTGAAACTCTAATGAACCCACAAAACCTCACTTCTTGCAAAAACACTTCACTGACATATATTTATAAAGTGGGTACTAAATACTGACCTGGGAAAGGCATCGAAGAACCATGTTCTTTTGGTGTTAGGAAAGGCTACTCTCATTCCAGACATGAGAGGAGAATGCAATATCACAGCTCCAACTTCATATCTAGCTGCTAAGTCAACTGTTGGTACAGTGCCAATACTTTGGCCATAGAGTATAATATTTTCAGGGCTAATTCCATATCTAGTCCTTAATGCCTGCCAGGCGGCATCAATATCAGAATATAAGTTTTTTTCTGATGGTTTTCCAGCACTCACACCATATCCCGAATAATCATAACTGAATATATTACAATTGATACGAGATCCTAGTCCCAAATAAAAACTACTTATTTGCCCTAAATCAACTGCATTTCCGTGTGAAAATAAAATAGTAAATCTGGCAGTACTGCTACACCTAACAAATAAACAGGCAATTCGATTTCCTCTAGTGGTTCGCGTATAAAATACTTCTACGTTTTCCTTCTCTCTTTCGGGAAATTGCCATTCAGCTCGTTCAGTCAACACAAAAGTGCATTTTCCATTTTCATCGGACACAAGTTCATATGTAGGATCTGGTGGTAAGAATGCCAATTTTGCTGCTATTCTGCTGGGGAAAGGTGGACAACAAAACAGACAACATAATTCACTAAAACTCAAACCGTTCATCTTTCATGAAACTTTTACAAACTGGGATGAATTTGAGTATATTTTTAAATTTTGTTAATAATTCATTAGCCTAGTATAATAAAAAAATTTCTTCATTGTTGACATGACGACAATGACATCTCAGGACGCGAAAAGTAGAGATGGGTCAGTATTTCAGGAACGTTATTTTGGAGCGCGATTTTATGATAACATACCGTCGCGGTTTTCCAGAATACTACACGACGGTATTTTGCAATACATGGTATTGTAGAGTATCGTATCGCATCGCGTCACCTCAGTATACTGTACAGTTTCTCGGATTGCCATAAATGTTTGGTCAGGGTTCTTTCCCGTGCTAGCATAGAACGCGATCGGCATGTGTCATTCGCAAGCTATTACGGATCTTTTTGCTTATGTATTATACCTAATTGTATACAAATATTGATTTTTTCAGTAAGGTATTCACTAAGGTATTGGT
>WOGP01002499.1:0-16643 GCA_015342065.1 Leptinotarsa undecemlineata | reverse complement strand
ATTATGAAAAACTTCGAAATTTAAGGTAGTTGATTTCCTAGTCGAAAACTCTAAAATATAATGAAAACACAAATAATCGCATCAAATTCTCGTCAAACATATATTTAGAAAATAAAAGAGGTCAACAAAATTGCTAGAAAAATCATAATTGTTCTTCGCTATATTTGGATGAGGTGGAATCTCCATCGGGTTGAATAACTATCGGATTTATGGAACTTTGCACATAATATTTGTTCTCTTCTTTTATAACGTGGGCCACATAGTTCTTCCACACATCACTATTAACTACTTCATTCACCACTCACCTTATATTGTCAAGCACCACAGCATGCAAAGTCGGTGACTGATTACATTTCGGCAAGCTTTCTTTCATTGTGGCCCAAACCATTTCAATTGGATTGAACACACAATAGTATGGAGGCAAACGTAAGAGAATATGACCACGCGTTAATACATTGAATCAATAATATACTCTTATTTGAAATTACGTTGTTTTATGGTCGCCCGTAATACCTTTTTCGTTAGAATCTGTTCGGGTATTTCCATGTCATGATTTCGCATGAAATCAACAATATCTGCTTTTTTTGTGTTATTGTTTGACATTGCAGTCAATAACCGAGAATGATACCAAGTGTTATCCATAACAATAACCGAGGTTGGAGAAATATTTGGGAAAAGCTGCTCACTGAACCAGGTTTCGGATAAAGCCGCAGTCATATCTTCGTGGTAATCAGCAGACGAATCTTTTATATTTTTGGCCGACAGAAGCAAAGCGTTTGGTACGAAACCACTTTCATTCCCGGCATGCAAAATAATAACACGTTTTCTCCTTGAAAAAGGTGTGTTCAGAGCACAATACTTGGTTTAGTCTACCCAGCCATATTTGACATCAGGGGTGTCAAACCATGTTTCGTCGATTAGATTATATGTCTGCTGGATTCTCGGTAGCTTTCCATTCGCCTCAAATATTTTTGTCAGAGTTGAACAATGCGTGCCGATTCAATTTTTGATATTTGAAACCACAAGATAATAAGACACCTCGTAGACTTTCTAAAGATTTGTAATTGTAATCGGGATAGTCTAGTAATTCATACCAAATCATTTCCAATGTTGGTACTCTATTTATTTAGTATATACCATAAATTATTCGCCGAATCACATCTTTTGTAGCACCATCAAGGTTTGCGAGTTTTCGTTTCATTGCATGACATCCCTTATTTTGATGACTCGAAGAACTGTCGAACGGGATAGTTTCGTTAACTTTTCAAGCATTCATGTATATTTAAAATTACTCGCTGAACTTGAACATGTAAGTCCTTATCTTCATCTTCAAATTCCGGATCCTTGTCGATTGACATAGATTCTCACACGTAATGTTATCATTTGTTTCAAAAGGTCTCCAGAAAGCCATATTGATGAAAGTACCCAAAAACACAAAGATTTTCACAAAAATCGGTTTAAACAATGAGATTGGAACCTTTGGTAGAAAAGTTGAGAATTTTTTCTAGAGATCAATTACCCTAACATCAAACTGATATTTTGGCACTCGACGCGCGTTTTGCTAAGGTTAAAATAAAAATAATAATCAATTCGGTAATTAACTAGTGAAATCACTACTTGCGAATTAATTTTTCAACACTAGATTATAAAGCGGACAAATTAATTTGGAGGTACTGGTTCCACTAGTTAATTACCGAAAAGTCAATTAGGATAATCTTCATTTAACAAACAAAGTCCACATCGGACCAAAAAACTTTATGTATATAAACAGTTAACCCTTGTCTTTAGATTCAGTATCAATTTGTTTCTCCTGAAGATGCTAACCTTGTTAGCGAAACGCGCGTCGAGTGCTGAAATATCAGTTTGATGTTAGGGTAATTGATCTCTAGAAAAAGTTTTCAAAAATCGGTTTGCAAAACCTCTCACTACCTCACCTAACCCCACGAACACAGGACACAGATGAAGAAATGTGATACAGACAAAAAATTAGTATTCAGCCAGTCCTGCTAGCTGAGCTTTTATTCCTCAACATTTGATAACACTTTTACTAACTATCTGGGCGACTAGGGGCCACATGCAAGAAATGTTTATGACGGTAATCTTATTTTTTTGCCGTTCCAATTGGGAATGGATAGACTATACCATTACTGGTAATTGTCTTTCATTTTTGTATGTTTGCGTTCATTATATACTGGTGTTTGTTGGTTGAGTTGGAGTAGAGTATTTTCAACTGTATCTTTGTATTGTTTTTCTGTATTATCAATAAAGCCGATTTATTATTATTAAAACAATCATGATAATGCACTGAGTTTGCAATGAAAGCTGTACATAATCAAAAAGGTGAAAGATTGAATTTGCAACGGGTCATAGAATTTGATAATTTCCATCGTTCCTATAAGTAGCACATTTCAAACAAAAATATCTGTCTTTTACAAAAATTATTCTTGTCGGGGATGTCCTTTTCATACTCTGAATTTTCAATCTGGAAATTGATCTCGATTTCAAGGAACCTACGCTAGGAATCCCATTGATAAACAAGTCCTCGTTAATCCCCATCTCTCACATGTTTCATCTTTTGAAGACACTTCAACATTTTTTCATCGATTTGTTTATATTTTTCAGCTACTATCTGCCATTTTTGCCTGTTACGTCAAGCACACCCGCAATTGAAGGGGCAAATAGAAGAATTTTGTTTTGTTTCCTTACCAAAAATATTCTCATCATGTCAGCAGGGCAGCAAAAATGTGTTTTATAAATTCATTCGTTTGAAATCATAGCACTAACTGAAGTAAATTGAAACTTGTGTTTTATTCACTTTGATGGTTTACCACGATTGCATTTTGATCGCCTAGATTTTTAAGCAACTTCGATAAAAGTGCACTGTTTTGGTCAAAATGTTGGAGCTATGATTTTTAACTCTTCTTGTATATGTATAGAGTTATAAAACCCTCTGATTACTGAAGTGATATCTCGAATAATTATTCAAAATGTAAGTAATATATACTTGAGCCACAATAAAACTGTGTACACCAATATATTTTTTCAAGACCTTTGTGCCTAAGAGAGAACTTGTTTTGAATAGTTTTTCAGAAGAATATATTGTAAATATTATTTGGACTTTGTATTGATTACTAGACTATATTTTATTGATGCATAAACAGAAAGAATAATGATTATGAATATTACTGAATATTTGTGTTTCAATTAAAATTAATTAATTATTGTACCGTTTTTATTTTTTGTATAATAAATAAGAACTTGTTCGATAACAAAAATAACTCATTGTATTCACAATATTATATTTCCTACAGCTTAAAATGTTCTTCAAGTGTTGACTGGCTTTTTATAAAATGTGATCTATGTTTGTTCCAATGCATTGAATAAAAGATATATTATTATTGAAATATTTGTTTCATTGAGTTTCAAGTGTGTTATATGTAAAAGCTGGAGATAATTTGAAAGATACAGTCTCAAGTTCTCATGCTGAAATTTTGATCTGTGGTAAAATTTCATTAGTTCGGACTTCCATTGTCTGATATTATATAAAATGATTTGAAATCTCTGAAAGAATTAATAAAAAAGAAAAAATCAAAAAATAGCTGAAAATAAATATATCGAACAAGAAAAAATGAAAGAATTGAACAAAAAAATTAAAATAAAGAAGAGATTTCAAGCCAAGTTACTTCACGACGTTTCGATTGCTGGTACCCACAATCGTCTTCGGATGGTGACTGGACTAATTCCTTCAATAAATGATCATTTGAGGGTTATTCGAGTACTTTCACTTATGGCGGGAGTTAGTCGTCTTCCGCTTGATTAGAGGTTTCCATATGTTGCGTATCTCTACACTAGCTTGGCTGAATACATTGTTGGACAACATGTATGCAGCTTCTTTGAATTTCCTCCTAAACCAATGTTCCTCCCTGTGTATGATCTCAGCTTGGGACCACTCGATGTTGTGTTGATGTGTCCAAACATGGTCTGCTATTCCTGATTTGCTGGTTTCCCCTCGCTGTGTGTGTTTCTTGTGCTCGACAATGCGAACATTCAATTGCCCCTTAGTTTCATCGATATAGAATTCTCCGCACTCACAGGGTATCCGGTAAATGCATTTCTTGGAATTGCAGTCGGCGTTTGGTGGCTACTAAGGATAGTGTTTTCGTATCTGAAGCAGGTTCTGATGTTATATTTGGACCCAATTCTCCTTATCCTTTCCGATACTCCTCTGATGAAGGAAAGTGCAACAATGGCTGTGATGTCTTCTCTTCCTTGCGAGGCTCCTGCTGTCTTTTAGCAAAAGTCTGTTCCACCATCGCTTTGGAGTAGTCGAGAGAACCCACAGAACTAGTCACATGGACTATAGAATTAGCGGTTCGTATTGGATAATTTTTACTAACTGAGTGTCATGATTGGTTGAAAAGTCATAAAATTAAATTTGAAGACATGTTATGGTGATAAATAGAAATCAGGGAATGCGGGGATGGTTATCGCCGTCGTGTTATCAAAGTACAGTTCAGAAACAGATCGCGTTTTGAAAGTTGAAATTCGATATTGGTGCAGTTATAATTACTTGAAATTTTTGTTACCTGTTTGAAATGTGGCGTCTTTGGACAAATACTAATGGTGATAACGAATGTGATAACAACGCTGATGGTGAATTATGTGAAAAAGAGATACCAGTGAATAAGATTCGAAAGCATTTGAATATTGAAACACAGAGAGTATGTTCCAATGTATATAAGAATCTACATCTGAAATTTGATTTTCAGGGAAAAAAACTATTACAAGCAACATCAAATTTGACCAAAGTTCCTTTCTCAACTGTACGTAAAATATTTAAAAACAACCTTATGAACGCAAGACGCAATGTGATTCGGGATTACCACAACCTTTAGACGTTCATCTAATAAAATCATTGAAAAAAACAATATACGACTGTTACAAACGCAATAAGAATCCTACAACTGAAATCATAAGAATGAAATTGAATATTTTCGGCCATAACGTGAGCTGCTATGACAAAACTCTCCAGAATCGGATAAAGAAAGTAGGATTTAGATTCAAAATAATAAACAAATGTCAAGCAGTTATAGGAAGCAGAAGAATAGTGGAATTGCGTGACAAATATTCAGAACAAATGAACTAAATACAGACAAGAATAACGGTAAATTTACTACTTGGATGAAACTTGGAACGACACTGACAACACAGATACGAAAGGGTGGACTGATGGTTCGAGTATGTGTACGCCTAACATGCCTGAAAAACAAATTTGACTAGAAAGTAATAGAGCTATTTAAAGAAGAAGTATCTAATATTACCTAAGAAGGCTGACAGAAAAGGAATGAAAAAGACTATTGAATAACGAAATTAGTTAGCTCCCTAACTATATTATTGAAGGAAAGTTGTTGGAAGGTAAGCTGCACTATAGCATTTACTGGAGCTATACAAAAATGTATGCTTCCTTGAGCTTAGAATGACCTACTTATCAATACAGGGTTCGGTACTGAGTTATTTTGGACACACAGTATATCAGCTATTGAGATTTCTCGTATATTTTCTATCGAAATGATTCGTCACACCCGCTTGGTTTTCGTGAAATTTTCATGCATGTCTATAACGCAGGTACTGTTATTATCCTTGAGCAAATATTTTTATCTCGACGCTTTATTTGGACAAGATAACAGAAGATCGATTTTTATTTCAGTTTTCTCCATCAGAGTTATCAACAGAGTTCCAAAATGGGTTGTGCAGAAGGTTTGGTTAGGTTCCTGGTTTTCGGTGCGAATCTTATTTTTGCAGTGAGTATACATTTCATCATAAATGCAAGGTTTTTCCAACTGAATACATATGATTGACCGAAAATATTGAGCATCAAGTTGATATCACCGTTGACCGATGATGAGAGGTTGGAAGGGTTTTGAAATATTATCAGGATATATGTAAAAATAAATGAAACAGTTTCTAGAGAATTTGTATAGTTAGTACTTTTTCTGATCATAAAAAACCATTACACACCATTCCGAGAATCCATTTTCAACAGACTCATTGAAATTTCCCGGGTCAGATAAGATTACGCAGTTGGAATAATCTGATTAATCCGTAAATAGTACTTGACGAATAAATTGGTAGAAACCTCGTCTGTCACAATGGGATATAACCTCGATTATACTTTCAGCAGCAGATTCTGATTCACAGTATTTACAATTTGGAACTTAATATAATTCCCACACCGTTTGAGATAGAGATAGCTCAACTTGCTTTTCGAAGGCATCAATAGCTTCCAGTCAGTTGTTAGATGAGTTCACATTGTTTTCATAAATAATAACCTAAAACTACGTGTTAGTTTTCCTTGTTCGATAGTTTTTTACAATTTAGAATTGGTGGTTTCTCCAGAGGTACTGTTGTCACATGACCAAATCTCTGGCCAAATCGTGAGGGTACTATATGATACTATATGGTATGATCATATAGTATCACAACTGCTAGGGAAACTAATGTCTAAGGATACCTCAAACTCACATCCTCAGGTGATTTTGGACAACCTTTACGGCTTTTATCGCTGAGTGAATGAAAGCCACGATTGAACTTGTTATACCACCGTTTCTCAGGTGCAAACAAAAGCTTTTCATCACCAAGAGTCGAAGTTAATTGGTAGCCTCCTGTCGTAATGAACTTTACGAAAATATTCAGAAGTTACTTCCATTTTTTCAGTGAAACACAATTTTTACAGTGTTGTGAGATGTGAAAACGTTTGAAGAGCATTGATTGGAAGCGTAATATATTGTCTAACAGTGGGGGATTGACGTTACGTCAGTATCTATCGAAGGCACTTTTCCTCACCAGAACATTAATGCTGTCTCTAGATGCATGAAAAGGGACGACAGGTTGCTCATTGCCATATCTTCATGCTGTTTGTGAAAACAGTCAGTAAAGTGGAAGAAATCCTGTCCATTATGATGATGCTTGACTTCAGTGCCCCCAAAAAATCTCTATCTCTAAAGTAGGGAGGGTCACTGTAGGCCCATAGCACTTAAGCCACTTGTGATCCATTGTAAATCCTTCCAAAGAGTTGTCCTCCTAGGTTATCGTCCATCCTGTCCTTTTCAGGAAGGTGGACCGGCACTAGGAGACACCTCCTTTATCAGCAGGTGTAGGCCAAGACTCGCCTAACACTCTCTTATTGATGTTAACTCTCGACACTTGCATAAGGCATGCCTGACAGTTTCATCTTCCTGTTCAAATATCCTACATAGAAGTGTGTCCACTAGCCCAATAATATGGAGGTGTTTCCTTAATTGACAGTGGCCAGTCAGAAATCCTATTGTTAGGCGTAGGTTTTTCCTGGTCATCACCGGATATTTCTTTGGCGCCCAGGATCGCCCAGGGTGATTCTGGGCAAACATTTCATCACTGAGTTCATTCAATGGGATCTATAGAAACTCTTCCTAATCTTGTTGTCTTTCCTCGATCTAGTCGGCCCGCATGTTGTGTAACATTTATGAATTCACGTTAGACTGAATGGAATGCCAGTGTTGAAGATAACTGCTTGGTCATTTTGGGAATTTTTGGCCACTCTCCTCTCTTTGGTGCTAATGTAGGAAGGTAAGTCATCAAACTGCTCTACAAAACAATACATTCCTTCTCTCGTTCGACGAGATGTTTTTGCTCAGGCTGTTTGGTAAGTTGTAGAGTGGTAGATATGCGATTAAGGCTCACATAATCGAGTTGATGTAGCAGTAATTGCTTTGATTAAGTATATCTCTCAGATGCAAACTCATTGCCCTACCATCGATCCTATAACAGTCTGGATCCTCAGACTAGTCTGGAGTGCTTGAAAGGGCATATGAGCAGATTGTTGTTGTACTCGTTTTTGACGGCCTGATTGAAAGCGATTTCGTCGAAGCTGTTGATGGGTTCAGATGAAGAACATAGGCGTTGTCGGATTCGAAAAGACTTGCCTAAGATTTTGCGAGAGATTCCTTCAAATAGTAAACATTGTTACCATCCGAATGCTTTTCCACTGTTAGTAATGAACTAAGTAAACAGAGATATTTATAAAGATATCAAAAATGAGGAAGTGAATGATGAATTAAATATTAGTATAATCAGGTAAATATGTACATATGTATTAATGATATTAATATGAATTAGTCAATGTACAGCTGATTTCAACAAGATACCTCAAAATATAATTTGAGGGTGAGTAGACATATGCAATTTAAATAAAGATTCATCTGACATCTGGAAAATTAATCTTCTGAATTCGTTAATGATATATCAGCCATTTATATGCTGGTTTTGTGAGAGTTTTGAGTCGATGATCAAACCTTATGGCCTGTTTTCACTGATGTTTTGACCATCAGTGGATGGTTTTACAATTCCTGATCAGAGCTACCTCAAAGAAGTAGAAACCATCATTTTTTGGGTTTCAACCACCTATGTCGTTGACGAAAGTCCATCAAATGTTCAAAATGCCTTCCGTCGTTCCTCAAATACATATTCTTCCTTGTAGTAGTATTTTTATGGCCATTTTCCAGAAATCGTGAAGTTATAGCCATGCAAGCCCTCCTTATTATTTCTTTTAACTCATCAATATGGCCTTGTCTTCAGTGAAACCACACAATAAGAAGTCCACAAGAGTCAGACCTGGTGAACTTGGTGGCCATTCAACAGGACTTTCATTTTCTATTCTGCAAATAGTTCCGCGATGTGACGAAGGTCTATCATACTGAAAATACTTATATTTTCTCAGAATATTTGAAGGCAAATCTTCAAAAAACCTGATCAAAGTCTCCAACAAAAATTCTAAGTATAATTTCCCGTCAAAGATGTTTCAAAAAAGTAAGGATATTTGGCTTTGTCAGGACCACCAAGCTAAACATCAACTCCATGTAGGAAAGAACTTTGTTGTTCAGTGAAAATGAATATTTCCGTTGAATCATCCGTTTTTGAAAAATGAATCAAAGACATATCGGACTCTATCATAAGTGTATTTATCATTCAAATGTTTTATCTCATTTCATGTATATTGAAAGTTGCTCTTCGGTTAACCAGAGCAAATAGATTGATCAGTACTATATATACAAGTGGAAAACTCATTCCTGGAATATTTGCTGCGTTCCACATGTCTGCTCAACATTGTATATTATTGGGCACGCAATTTCCTCCAAAAGTTCTCAAGCCACTTAGGTAGAGGTGCTCAGTTTCAAACCCAGTTACTTCACGACGTTTTGTTTGTTAATATCGACAATCACGCAAGCTTAGCTGAATGCGACAATGGACAATATATATGCAACTTCTTTGAACTTCCCCTCGAACCAGTGTTTTTCCCTATGGGTGATATCAGCTTGGGACTACTGCTTATTATTCTGTTGACTATTATCGAAGTATATTGTTACACTTTGGCTTTCGATGGGTTCAACTCAGCCGATGTATTTTTTTTTAATGATAATCTGGATATTTTTTTCATTATAACCTTTCGAAACATCACGATTTCTGGAGTACAATCAATTTTATTTCCATTTAAACATCGTGAAATATTCTCAATATGCTCGTGATTCATCTTATAGATTATTACTATAGCAGATAAAGTTTATACTGATAACAGTTCTGTTTCATAATCAGATTCAAGAGCTGTGATTTGCTGCAATTATATTTTTATCAAAATGGCGTTCGGAAACTCGTGTCTTAAGTTTTTTCTATCAGGAGCTAACTTCACATTTGCAGTGAGTACCTCATGTACAATTATAATGTAGATCTATTTCAAAGTTTCAATCAAACTCGTCTAATTCCTTCTTTTTTTAATGATCCATTTCGTCTATATTGTCTAATCTATCAAACAATTTTTGTGTTCGAATATCCGCTTTCTATACTTCATCCCTTTAATTTTTTGTATCACTTCATAGTAGCCTTCAAAATTGTAGTATTTGTTTTGATCATGTGTGGAGAAGATCTTCACTTATTAATAGCTTTTCATCGTCTTAAAATTTTTTGTTTGGATATCTTCCTCAGAAATATAGTCGCTTCCACTATTTGTCAATGCCCATCGTGGATTAAGCCGGGCAAGTAGTTCTTTTTTGGCAGGCATTCACTGAAAGTTGAACAATTTTGGAGAAAACCATTACCTGTTATTAATTTTCATCCACCCAGTTATTGTAATTCCTGATATTATCCTTTCAGCTTGGTGGATTGATCCTCATCGTCGTTGGTGTTGTTTATAAACTAAATATCCAACAATTCACAGAGCTGATACCAGCGGAAGAACAAAATATAAAGCTTGTTCCAGTACTCACCATTGTCGTTGGAGTCATCATTTTCGTTATAGCCTTCTTTGGTTGTTGTGGAGCTATAAGAGAAAGTCCTTGCTTGCTGACGACGGTAAGTAATCTTAAGAAGAAGTTTAATTGAAATTAATTGATATTTTCATTTTTCATCTTCGACTGATTCTATACTTGTAATGCACTGTTTGGAATGTTTGGTATGGTAATGCATATTACTGGAGTTTTTTCCAACACCAAACCATTATTTTAACACCTCCACACGTGTTTTGATCACCAAGTGGCCCTTTTCGAAAGAAAGATCAAACTGATCTTCCTCTTTCTTTGGTTTTGGGAAAAAACTCCAGTAATATTTTTTGAATGATTGATAAATAACCAGGAAAGAAGCTTCTGGCAAAAATATAATAATCTGCACTGACAGCAGATAAACCTTATGAGCGTTGAATAGACAACGTATAACCTCAGGGCTGGTATTAGTGTCACCAAGATGTAGCCAAAGCCTCGGTATTTCTCAATTCAATTTCAATTCAAAATATGATTTATTGTCCAAGAATAAATCTTATTGACAAAGCGTGTTATATAGAATGGATGGTGAGTATAAACATGAAAGCTAAATGTACGAGTAATATACATACAAACATAAATATAAATCAAAATGTAAATATAAATACATTATAAACGTAAAAATATAAATATAATCATAGTCATAGTCATTTGAAGTCGGGGTGAAATATACTTCAATATCGATGTTAATATCTTATGAATAAAGTATCAAAACTAAGACTAATTAACAATTTCCACTCAGTAGGTATGATGGTATGTCGATAAAAGTGAGTACGAATACATAAAACATATATATGTACATACATTTTTTTAATGATAAAAGCAAAGATGATACAAGTTACGGTAAAAATTATAAGCGACAATATTACAACTTCAAGGCGTTTCATGACTAAGCCAGATTGTCAACATATTTCTCCTGTTTACTGTAGAATACCTATATTTTTAATGGTCGTTCGAAATAATGGATAGTTTGTAATATTTTTAAAGAGACTAGATAAAATATAACTTTTTACTTTTAAATAAAATGGAATTTTTAGTTAAAGACGTTGTAGGTTTAGGCAGATAAATATTATCATTTTGTCTTGTATTATACACTGTTTCTTTAGATATTTTGGACTTATGCATTAGGCAGACCGTTTCTAAGATGAATATGGAGTATACAGTTAATAATCCATGTTTGAGAAAGAATGGTTTGCAGTGATCCCTAGGTTTACTTTTAGAAATGTATCGAATTGCTCTTTTCTAAGATACAAAAATTAAATTCATCAACTGGTTCTTTCCAAATCTCTAAAAGGCAATACCATATCGCAAGTGAGATTCAATAAGGGAGAAGTAGGTCATTATACCAGTATTAAAGCCCAGTTCATTAGTTATCACTCTAATAGCATACCAACCTGAGGCTAGTTTTTTATTTAGATTTCTTATGTGTTCCTCAAATTTTAATTTGTCATCTATGTAGATTCCTTAGAATTTGGTATGTGATTTGTTGATAACAATATTCCTGCCTAGGTAAAGGTCATTATACAGGAACTTGAATGTCAATATACTGGTTTTATCAATGTTGAAGCGAAGCAAGTTTGCATCGCACCATTGTTTATCCTTTTCTAGGTCCTTGGAAATGTTAGATTTCAGAAGTTCAACACTATTATCATGTCACAGTAATGTGATATCATCCGCAAACATTGTAAATGTTCCTCGAATGTCGAGTTTACCGATATCATTCAGATAAACAAGGAAAAATTGGCCCAAGAACTGAACCCTGAGGAACACCACATTCAATATTTGAAGGATCAGAGAATTTATTATTGAAGTTAACAATTGGAGTTCTGTTGAAGAGGTATGATTCAATCCATTTATTTGAAAGCTAAGGTATTTTGAAAGTTCAACAATACGTCACTAAAAATTGCAACAGGATACCTTACTTCAGTAATATATATTCACAGATAATTTTGAATGAAAGAACAAAACAACTACATAATATTGTTTCAGTATGTGAGCACTGATGAACTCCTTACCAAATTCACCCCCGGTAGAAAACTAAATGTCTTGGGACAGGGAGCATTTACGGCAGTATGCCAAGTACCGCCGGAGCAAAGCCCAGCACCGACCAAAGTGCCATACAAAAACAGGCTCACCATCAATAAAAACACCAGGAAGCAACTAACGAGGATCCACCTGTTCCTCCACAACTTGTTGGCTAACCTATTCTTCTTACGGAAACTTTCCAGAGCTTCGTCCAGTCTGGAATCAACGTGGACCATCTGACAACTAATCAGTCTTATCACCGGGCACTTTAAATGAAGGATATCGTGGATCCTAGGGTTTTGGCAGTAGGGTGGCAGCCTGCCTCTTGTGTACGTACATACTTCGGTCATAGGCTACAATTCCTGTTTTGTGATTGATATCTTGTTGGTGGTTGTTGACAAAAATCAAGTTGAATGACAAGTGTGACATTTCGTCGATTAATGTCACTGGATTTTCTTTTCACAGGGCACTCAATTCTTTTGAGCTACTTTAGAGTAGATGTATAACAGATTTTTTCCCAGCTTCCACAACGTTCCAGGAAATTCCGGAACCTCGTGGATCAAGAGAGTTATTTGTTGTAATATCCCTCTATCCACCAATGATGATAATGGTTCCTGTTCGTATCTGAAAGGCGTGCTTTTGAAGATTTAGCCTCCTGAAAAATTCTAGAGCAGTTCAGAACAATAGAGACTATTCCACAGCATTTCACAACGTTTCAGGACATCTTCAACGTACTGTATCCATTCTTGGACGGTCAAGCTGCGTTAGAAGCTCTTGGCTCCTACCGAGCAGAGACTCGAACTGTTAGAAGACAGTGTGTGTCACCTCTGTTTGGAAAATGATGAAACACCAGAGCGAATCAGGTTTTCAGAGTTTGATAGGACCAAACTTCTACCATCTGACCTGAAAGATCACTTACATATAAACTAATCGGCTTCAATAGGACGTTGGGTTTATTTGGTCGACTTTCAATAGGTGTGAGTCACAATAAACCCTTGCGGGTTGATTTTGACCTAACCTAACCTAACCTACTGTATCGATGACAATAGTTTCTGCTTTCGCTTGAGAGGCATGCTTTTCAAGATGTAAGAGTTGGAATTTTTGCCGTCTAGAAAAATATGGAACAGCTCAGAACAATCGAGAGTATTCTAGAGCATTCCAATACATTTCGGAATATCCTGGAACATTATGGAATGTTCGGGTGTGGTCTAAACATGTTGGGAAAATCCTAGAGCAGTACAGATCATTTTTGAACAATCAAGGGAGTGTGTCAAAGCTGTTTTTCGGATTTTTTGGCCATGGTCTGCAGATTTTCATGCCCGACGTTTCGTTTACTACTACGGTAGATATTATCAGAGCCGATGAGGTAACGGTAATCAAGGGAGTTATATGGTGTGGTAGCTCCTCATTACCATCTTTTGAGAAGGTTACCGTTTCTATTTGAACAACATGCTTTTGATTTTGGAGTTATGCGGGCTACAAATTCCTAAAGCAGTCTAGAAATATTCTAGAATGAGATGGAATACTTGGTAATAATTTGAAATGTTCGGGAATATACCGGAGTATCCAGCAGGGTCCCATAGCGGGGACGAAATGTACCAGCCGGCACTGGTCAACATAAAGTTCCGATCCTGCTGTCCGGACGTTTCACAAGTTACCGTTCGAAAATTAAACGAATTGAGCGTCGAAATTCTACTTCACCCACCATACTCACCAGACCTCTCGCCAGGCGACTACCATATTTTCAGGCACTTCGATAACCTTCTCACTGGCAGAATCTTCGCTAATCAGAACCAGGCGATAACGGCTTTCGTCGATTTCATCGACTCTCGAGCACACAACGTTTATGCTGAAGGAATTATTCGACTTGTTTTACGCTGGCAAAAGTGCACTGATTCAAATGGCGCTTATTTCTATTAGATTAAATGAGTATCCACTGAGATATTATAGTTTTAAGTAGACTCATAAACCCGGCAAAACTTTTGAAAGAACCTAATATACAGGGTGTAACGTAAGTAAGTTAAAATATTCAAGTGACGTATTCCTGAGATAATTTTGAGAAAAAAAGTCTATATGGACTTGTGTCCGAAAATGCTTCGTTTCGGAGATACGGGGTGTTGAAATTAAATTTTCTCTTTTAATGTATGGGTAGGCATAATTGGGGAATATTCAATTGGGCCCTAGTTTATCCCCTCACGTTTGAATGGTGATGCTTACCTACATTTTTTGGAACACGAGCTTCCCCAACTTATGGAAGATGTTCCCATTGGTCTCAGAAATCACTCTTGGTTTATGCACGGTGGAGCTCCTGCTCATTTAAGAGTGATAGCAAGAAATTTTCAAGACGTATCATATCCCCAACGATGGAGAGGAAGAGGAGGCACTGAGTATTGGCCCCCGAGGCCACCGGACCTCATTCCAGTCGATTTTTTTTGGGGACACTCCTAAAATCACTAGTTTATGCTAGCCCCATTGAAAACGGGGAAATGTTGAGGGATCGCATCATAGCTTTCTGCGAAACGATAAGAAACACTCCGGGCATTTTTCAACGGGTGCAGAATTCTTTGATGAGGAGAGTAGAAGCTTGTATTACTGTTGGGTGGTCGTCACTTTGGACAGTTGTTGTAATAGTTGTTTCGTTCAATTTTTATATGCTTATTTTCCTAATAAATAACATAGTACTTCTTCGATTTTTTTTTACAAACTCCGAAATGTAGTACTTACTAATTGAATAATTGAACCTAAAAAATTTTTTTGATTTGGATTGAATAAGAAGTTAGATAATGCTCAGTTTAGAAGAAGTCTGTACGGGAATACCGCTTATAAAGTTTGATGAAAACAACTAAAATTGCCAAAAACTTATGACAAAAACCTACCATGTTTTGAAAAATTTCAACAATCTGTGTTTCGAAAACATTTATTAGGAAAACATTATTTATTTTGACGAGATCCACCACTTACTTAGTTTTTGTAATGTTCTCAGCAACTTCACTTGGCGCCCTAAGAGCTAAGTAATATACATCGATATAGAAAATTGTAAATATCTCGAAAATGATCACCTCCATCGTTGTTGAGGAGATGTATCTTTCTGACTTGGAAGAGGTGTGGAAATTAGGTTTTTTCATGAAAAGTACCAAAAGTTTACTGCCAAAAAAGTTAGGGCAAATTGAAATAAATAATGACAGGGTACGCAGCACCCTCTAGATGTGTCATGAAAATTAATACGAAATTATGATTTCTCACGTCAAAAAAACCCCTGGCAACGAATTTCGTGCAAATAACTTATTTTTTGCAAGAGAGTTATTTTCAAAAAGCGAACAAAAATATTCAATTTCAACACGCCGTATCTCCGAAACGAAGCATTTTCGGACACAATTTCATATTAACTTTTTTTCTTAAAATTATCTCAGGAATATTTCAACGTACTTATGTTACACCCTGTATAACAAGAGTTGATTCTTGCTGTTTATAGAATCCTGGAAAATGCCATCGCCATTATTTTGAAAGTTTGCAGGGCGGTCAACCAATCAACCAATTTTTGCCAACGTTACCATACATCAATATTGAAGCGGCCCCAGGATCGTTCCCCGAGGCACCCCCAACATTTCGCGAACGATTCGAAATCTGTGAAATGTTCTCTGAAATTCACAAGGTGTCTAAAAGTGGGCGAAGCGCCAATAATCCTCAACGGCAGCACCGACTAGACACGCCGACTGCTGACGGTGGTGCAGGAGTGGCCAGGTGAGATCCCCGAGCTCGGAGGAGCTGCGGCCAACATGAATATGGTAATTGACTGGTAATTTCGCTCTCCGGCATGGGTCGATCGACTCTCTACTTTACTCGCCGCCCTGTAATATTAGGGCCGCTCTTGCTCACCGCTGAGATAAATAACGTCGCTACTTTCAACTGTTCGGACAGGTTAGGGAAGTAACCGTATTACTTTTCGATATTTGAAAATTAAATGGGACTGGGTGATACTTGAGGAAAATCCGTATCACAACTTATAATTCTCAATTTCCTAATAGTGAAAACTAATGAATGCAAAACGTCAAAAATGTGCTCAAATGAAATTTTGTGATTTAATTATGATTTGCCACAGCAGGTTTAGGCGGGTTTATAATACTTTAACAAAGATTTTAAGGGTGTTCAGGACGTTTTCTACCAGAAGTCACGATTGGCTCATAACGGTATGCTACTCGTTAGTTCCAAACGCGTCCAGTTCGCGCAGATGACGTGAGTGCGAAGCATATCGGGGTTGTAACTTCGTAGACTTGC
>WOGP01002498.1:0-16646 GCA_015342065.1 Leptinotarsa undecemlineata | reverse complement strand
TTTTAATCCTCACTGAACAGGAGCGGTGTTGCCAATGTTCATCGAGTACATTATATTCACTCCCACTCTTGATAAATATATACCTACAAACCTTTGCTGGGCGGGGAGGTGAAAGAATTCGTGTCTTTCGAGTGACGCGCTGATGTTTACTCTTAAGCTTCTGGTGGTTTCTAACGTCTCGTTCGTACGGATTTGCTTCGATAATTTAGTAATTTGACAATGTTTGTTCGATCTGTCCGTGATTTTGAACTAGTCCCTATCTGAATATATAGTGTTTGACCAAAATAAAAATCCTGCGTTAGTTTCAAATTCAACATTGAATGCTATAGATATAGGGAATTTGTTTGACATTAACACAAAATCCAGAATCAGAATTGTTGTCGCGTTAACGAGGAACACACAATGCTGTAATGAATGGCATAGAAATCGATAATTGAAGAAATATTTTGCATCATAATATCAAAAATTGGATTTCTCACTGCTAACATTTCAAAACATATTCCATGCAAATATATGAAGAATTATGGAACACAACTTCATGAAGTACGTCATCATAATAACTTAATAAGATTATTACAAAAGAATATTTTTATTTTATGAGAAAATCTATGACTTGAACCAAGTTGCACCAGCAAATAGTTGAAAAGTTGAATGATAATCACTATTGCAGACTTCCGAAAAATGAAAAAATATATTTAAGGAGAAGAACTTTCACCAAAAAATCATCACTTCCAGAAACTGTTTACGGCACTAATATTTATAGTTTCAATTGAGTCGTGAAAATATGTTTGAAAACTGGTGGTTTATCTCATACATATGCGCGCATGGAAAACTTGAAAATTTTTAGAATTCATGCCTGGATTGTTTTGTTTTATCCTTTATAAGGTAACATAATATGTTTTTTTCAATTTCTGGGTTTTCTTCAAGAAAATTTAACAAACAAATACATCTCGTTTATGGAATAACGATTTTTTGGTGAAATCTGACAACCAAATCCTTAAAAAATCAAATACAAACTCATTTATTAATCAATTATTCAGTTTTGCCAGTAAATGCCTATATTAAGAACTCATTTTCCACCATCATTTTCACTCATCCTTTGTACTGTGGTAAATAATTAACCTTTCTATCTTTTTGTTTATTCTATCAATTTTTCATTATAAACAAATACATTTTTACACTTTATTTTGTTTCAATAAAATGCAATATAAATAAAGATAACTATTTAATTTTATTTTTTCATTAAATTTTCTTTTGTAACACTAAAAACATAAATGCTTATTTTTATTTGATTTCAATAATTTTCACAAAAAGGCTGACAAGTTATTGGTTTATAATAAATTATTCATCAAATAAAAACTTAACAAAAACAATATATTTACAAAATACAAAAGAGATGTGAAAATAATGATTGAAAAAAATGGTTTCTAGATATTATTTATTGAAAAACCTAATAAAAAGTACATGCCATTTTTTGCAATGAAAAGAATTGAAAAATAATGTCGATTTTTCAAAATCATTATTTGATTATTAGATTCGATAATATCATGAACAACGGCTTTTTAAATAATCATAGTACTTAATGTATCTTTCATCAGTGAGTGAACAATCCAGTTGAAATATTTGGAAATCTTTTTCAAAGCTTCATTCGTGTTTTAAATTTTTTCACGTCTTTGTTCAATGGATGTTTTAAATTTTTCCAGCGAGATTATTTCCCTGAAGTCTATCAAGGTTTTTAAATACTTTTTGTTTCTTCGATAAATATTTCTGTGAATAATGATAGGCTCCAGAAGATACATTATGCCCTATATTTGCTTAATATGAGTTTTATCACACAGTAGCCATTTCATTGTTGAGGTTCTGTTAACTATTATTTGAAATATTCAAAATGAGGTGCATTCAATACGTTCATCCTAGTAGACCGGGAGATGGTGGAAGATTCTGGTAAATCGTTCCTTACAGTATGGCGCTTTGAGGGGGTTCATATACTTAATAAGTGAAAGGAAAATGATGTTTTTACCGTTGGTGTGCGGGACGCAATTACAGAATAATTAATTGAAATTGCTCGAAAATCCGCAGGTGTCAAACAATTTCTTTCCCAAAATGTTTTCAATTTATCGGTATTTTAACTATAAAACATCCGACCCTCGCTATATGTCATACTTCTCCGGTGGGTGTTTAGGCCCGCCATACTTTTTTCAAAATGTTTTTTATATATTTTTTCAATTAATTTCCTACAGGCTGTTTTTCAAACAATTGTTTTTAATTATTCATGTACGAAAATTACCACGCTGTACCATTCCGACGGTAGAAAATACCCGCCATACCCCCTCAACATGTCATTGTTCAAAATTCGAAAAACTATTTCTTCCACCTTGAAGTTTGCTCTAGGAGTTGTTTTTATGATTAGAAACAAAATTTATATAATGCTATACTTGCGTGATATACGTACAATGTAATTAAATAATTGTAAAATTTTATGCAACATTCGTACAATTTCTCACAGGATATTCAGAAGATAATAATCGGACATAACACTCAAGAAAGTGATAAACCATAGTCACGTGTTTTGGTTGTTGGCCCATCATCATGTGTTCGTGGTTTGCCACTTTCTTGAGTATAAAGTCCGATTATTAACTTCTTATTAACTTGAGAAAGTTTTGACTCCTCACTGACACAAGGAGGATTATTTAAGTTTACATAATGAAATCGTTGTTTTTTTTAGCATATAATCGTATTGGAACAGTTCAATTTCATTCATACCATACTGTGAAAATTATAGGAGTCATTTAAAAATGGTTAGAAAATACCATTTTTCAAGTATGGCACCACTTTTGTACTGCACTAGAAATATGGCGAATATAATTTCGTCTCACTATATCACAAGCTGATCACGATTCACCTGCCGTAGTGAAAGCAATATTTCTTCGAATTCTGACATGTTTGAGGGAGGTATGGCGGGTATTTTGGACCATCGTACAAGATTAATAAAAAACAATAAAAACATAGCCTATAACAAATAAATTAAAAACATTTATATAACAAAAGCATTTTCAAAAAAGTATGGCGGGCCTGAACACACATAGGAAAAGTATGGCTTATAGCGAACAAAGTTTGTTTTGTGATAATACCGATAAATGGAAAACATTTTGTGAAAGAAATTGTTTGAAGCCTTCGGATTTTCGAGTAATTTCAATTAATCATTCTGCAATTACGGTCCGCACACCATCGGTAGGAACATCATTTTCCTTTCACTTGTTACGTATATGAAACCCCTCTAAAAGCGCCATACTGTCAGAAATAACTTACCAAAATCTTTCACCATCTCCCAATCTATAGAGATTCATCCAGTATCGACCATTCTTACAAGAATCTGTCGTTATAATCGGTATACCTAAACCATATATAAAAAAGTAATCTTTTCTGATCTTACAACTGCATTAATGATACTCGTCAAAAAACTACCTCTCAAAGTCTCAAACAGGGAATGAAATCCTGGTATTTCTGTGCATCAACTCAGACAGCTTTTGACGATTCAAACGACAAGAACAGACGAAATACTCAATGCATGCGGAAACGAAACTTCGATATTAGAAATCAAAAGAAAGCATTGCCTTTGTGGTGAAGTGTTGCATCGGGGAGCTCCCTCAGCGTTTAAGCATAATTTTTCAATTCACTTCGAGGTTTTTATGTGCAACTGCACTCGGAACGATGTAATTTGCTTGTTCCTAGTGCTTCCAGAGAAAATTGGCAATGTAAATGCCCCCTTTTCACGCACAATTTACTCTTTTATTTATCTACGAAAAAGGTAAGCCTTGTTGTATTTTTATTAAAACATGCTTCATTTCAGGGAACGGAAATATTGTTTATGTTTTGTGAGTTATATTAGTCTATGGGCCGGCGTCAAGTCTGGCAGAGAGAACGAATGATTCATTTCACCTATAATGAAGGTGATAAATACATGAAAAGAAAAAATCATAATTCCTCTATTTCTCTATAGAGAATGGCCAAATTTCAATATGTCACCTATCCTAAAAATACTACTTCTCCATTATATTCGTGGATTGAGTCTTCTGTCAATCCCATAGATGACAGAAGGAGAGATATAGATAGTTTTCACGCTTATCCTGTAAGTCCAGAAATGCAGGCGTGGTTCTGCCTAGTATCACTGATGACAACTTGACCTAAATTGATTTAGATTTAATCAAACTCGATAGATAGAACTGGAACCTCTAGAGTAAAAGGAATCCATAACATAGCTAACATAGTTAGCGCACTTTCTCATACGTGCGTTTTACTAACCAAGTTGGGATAATCTGAACCGATTTTCTGTTCGGTAATGAGGATCGTTGAACTATTTTATTACAAAATGAGCAAAAAATAGTACGGGGACGCATATCACAGGTTTTGAAGATGGGCAGATAAAAAAGCCTATCAAATAGACCAAAGTGGTAGTTTCCAAGAGAACCGAGATAGAAAATTGAGAACCTCTGAACTCTACAGATGAAGAGATACATGAGGATATCGAATATCTGGAAATGACACTAAAACTCACCTGAAACTAACATTCAGAAAGAAAAACAACGCACATGGTGTATTGGATAATATGGCTAAAATCATGACAGCATATGCATGTTTCGGTTTTTTGTCAAAGATGAAACACGCAAAAACAGGGAAGGTTCAAAGACTTGCTTGTTTGGGAAAAATTTAATTAGTATGCATTATTCTGAGACTAAGATTTGCATCGCAGTCACTCGTGACTCTTTGATCTATCCCCCTCTGCTTCTTGCGAAAAAAAGCGACAATATATCGGCCAAGTATTGCCAATTCCATCACATTATAGACAATAATAATTTCAAAACATTTGGATAACGTACGTCAAAATTTTCACCATTAATTTAGTAAAATTCATTCAAACACTATTTTCTTCATTAATTAATATTTGGTAAGTACAATTAATTAATACAAAAAGTTACCAACTTCTTTTTTCTTTTTTTATATTATAACCATTTAGAACACACTTGAGCAGATTCTGAATTGACTCAGATTCATTTATTTTTCAGATAATGTAATCATTAAATATATTCGTAATTATTGTGGAACATGAGAAAACTAGAAAATCGTCGCCGCTGCAGTTTCCTTATAGCTCATATTTCATATATTTACATACTTACATCAATGTTTCATTTCTGACCCACCGACTAAAATTCAGGATGCGTAAACTTGTTATAAAATTTTTGTGTAGTGTTTCAGAATGCCAGGGGTTGGAAAAGACTGGTATTTTCTGTATTTATAGCCCCACTTAAGACAACAGGAGTACAGGAGGCTGATATACGACAAGAAACATCTGGTGCATTAGGAATATATTATATGCACATGTTTCCGATTCGATTCAATGAGTTCATCAGAACCATCGAGACTGACAGCCGTGATTCAATTTTCAGGGGAGACCAAGATTTAAGTGCTAATAAAGGTTTTGGTTTTGATTTATGAGCCGTTTCATAAGCATGAAGAAGATAAATATAAAGAATGGTGTGCTGGTATCCATAATGTGTATAGGGGTTCTGGAATTTGCCATGCTTTGTAGTTAGCTTTTCAATGATTTAGTCATTCAGTTAGTATTGAAGACTTATGTAACAGCGTTAACCAACAATGGACAATGCAACAATAATGAGTAGATACTTGTATATCTTCTACATTAGTCATTCACCGGCAGCAGGAGGTTGCATATCTTAAGTGATTTCGAATTGGGATGCAAATAACCAGGTTCAATTCAATGTCACCAAAACCAAGGCATCGGTTTTCTTCAAAATGATAAATGTCTTCGAACCGGATAGACAATTCTGTTTTCTGCCTCGATAAGGTTAAAATAGACACCAATATGACTTGGCACAATCAAGTCACTGGAATTGCAAAGGCTCCTTCTTAAAAGCTTAGAACAGTGTTCTGAACCAGAAAACCGTACACCCCTCAGATCTTCTTTGTACGAAACGCTGCCCCTAAGCATACCCTGAATCTGCTGTATTCCATCCAAAAAAGATCCATCCGCCTGATTGAAGACGCGAACCTCACTTGCAACCTTGATAGTCTGGAACATCGATGAAAGGAGGGGGATTTGTCTCTCCTCTATAGATACTTTCACGGGAAGTGTTCAAGTGACTTGGCACATTTGATTCTAACAAGGGCGGTACACATTAGAAATACGCGACGGACTGTGGCTGTTCATCGTTTTGAGGTTCAACTCAGTACACCTCGAACTTAACTGTTTGAGAACTCTTTCATTTAGAGAATTGCATTCATGTGAAATAAACTTCCTGATAACGTTTTCCAAATTGATTTGATCCTCAGCGATTCAAATCCAATGTGAATCACTATTTTCGTACTAGCACAAGCCTCTGTGTGAATGCGAGTGCGCCTGTAGTGCTTACGTTTTGTCGTTCAAAACTTAAAAAATATAACGTTCCACCTACCAAATGACTAATAATTTCACAGAAAGAAACCATGTTAATTCTGTAGTAAAACAAAAAATCCTAGATCTACTTATACCATTCGTCTATCTCAAAATGATTTTCAATATAATGAGATTTATTCCTGTAGTAAATTGCTAATAAAGGAATACCCGTTGTGTCCTTTTCAAGCTGAAATTTCAATTAATTACCTTAAAAATTATATTTATAAATATGAACTGAACAATAGTTTCTGGTTCAAATACGTAGATGATATCAATAAAATTCACCACTAAATGAAGATGAATAATTCAATAATTTTTTCAGACTTAACTAATACTACAATCAATGATGAAAAAAATTTTGCAATTTTCCATGAACTACCTTATACGGACATTGTAATACATTATTCTTCGACACCTCCCTATCAACATAAAATAGCAATAGTATCCTTCACATACTATTGAATTTTCTACTATTAGAAAATGATTTTTTGAGAGAACCGAGTTTAAACAAACAACGGTGAATATTATTGACTTCATTCTTTCCAAAAACTACAAGAACATGTCATTTACTATTTCTATCACATATTAGCGTCATAGGGCACTGACATGCTTTGGTGAACCCACCAATAACATCAATCGTTAACAGAGGCTTACAGAAAAAAAAAATAAAAATTCAAGCACATTTATTAACAACAATGAAAACCGAACTTCTATGTCGAATAGATCAGGAGTATACAAGTTGACTTGTGGTTCTTGCTTCTTGCCCAAAACTTAATATTGGCCAAACGGAGAGAAAATTTTCCGTAGAATGAAAGAACATATGAGTAGTTTCATGAATGTGAAGACCAATTTCACATTTGCAAACCATCTTCTGGCCGAGGAAAATGCATCGTTGTCAATATTTGTTCAAATAGTATAAATAGGGTTTCGTGAATTCAAATATTATGAATTAATTCTATAAGTCTTTTCAGTTTATGAGGTTTTTCCTATTCCCTGATTTCAATTTCTCTCACTCATGACCAATATAATTAGTAAGAGAATTCAGTCCCCTCAATTGAAATTGAGTATTGCGAAACTACGCCCCATTTTTGTCAATTTCTCTCCCTGAAAGGTGTGATATTAATTAACATCCGTTAGCTATTTACTGAAAAATGAAAGCTTATATCCAACAGTCAGACAGCAAAATAGAGGGACCCATACCATTAGCACTACTCCATATCTATCACCAAAAGTGAGTCAAAGTGATTTTTCAAATATAAAATTCTTGAAAAAATTAATTACATGTTGATAAAATAGATATACTTCTTTGTGATATGACCACGTGAAATGAGCGGTAAATGAAATTGAAAATGTTTTCTGCGCAGTTACAATTCTCATTTGTCAAGGAAATCTCCCAACATGTAATATTTAACATGTGTCTACCTAAAATTCTAAATATGAAACAATTCTGGATGTTCAACCACAAAAACGAAAAGAAAATTATAGTTAATCCGATGATGCCACTATTGTAGAAATAATCTTCTGTATTGAAGGAAATCGATGGGTACATATGGAATGGGATGAAAACAACATAGTTTATAAACATGAAATGATAATTTACACAAAAATTTTTGTCAACTCGGCAATTCGAATCATCGGAATTAATTAACGAGAGAAATTCCCACAATCTTGAGAAGTCTCCCAATTAATAAGTTCTTTTTCTCATAAGAGCAGTTCAAAAGTTTCTGAAAAAGTGCCCGGTTCATAAAACTCCACCACCAGGGTGAAAAATATAGGTATCGCTCACTTTACTTTTCAATCAATCATTGCTTCAAGGCCATTTATTCCAAATCAATTTGTTTACAAACTTCTGCAAACTTCAATAATTTCTGCATACATCAGCATGGTCGGTTCGGAGTTAATCATAAATTCAAATTCCGGTTTCCGAGTGGATGAGAAATGAGCATATTTTAACTCATGAAATCCATTAGAGCGACTCAACTTTCTAGTTATCAGAGTTGAAGTTACTCTTAGAAGTTGATCAGATAATTCAAAAGGCGGGGATTTCCCATCGAAAATAAGTTTCACGCAAAGTGATTCGGAATCAATGTTGAAAAACGACTGGAAAGCATAGGGATTCATGAAAACCAGAACAGGCAGTCTGATTGTATTTCACTAATTTCCTGATTGGAATATATTTCGTTTTAAAATATAATATTATGAAAAATGAGAATTGAAACTTCTTCACTTGCAGTTTCGCCCTACAAGGGCGTTCTCAAACAAATACAATAAACAGAAATAATTAACAATGTACACAATGTTTATTGCATTCGTTTGAAAATGTCTTTGTGGGAAGAAATTGCAGTAACGTTTGTTACAAATACAATATGGTATAAACACATACGAAGTTTTAATAATCATTTTTCATGATGATCTCTTACCACATAGTAACGGCTACATCCATCAATTTATTAAAATATAATAGTAATTAATATTGAATGAAATAAATAATTAAAAAAAAGTTAATTGAATAGAGTCAATTTAGGAGTATTACATTATATATATCTAGTATAAACTACATAAATTGTGTTTACATTTAAACTTGTTTTTTGTGTTGACAGCAATATTTTTTCTCTGGGAACACATCCGTACGATATTTGTATTCGCTTTATATTTAGTGAAAAAAATTAAAATGCAGTTATTCTAGGAATTCCCATTTCACTTTTCATCAAATGAAACTAACAATTTTAATATCGATTATGGACTCACATTTTAATGTTTTAAAAAATGTTGGCATATTTTTGCAAATAGCCACTTCTTGCTTCGGTTATATTGAATGAGAAAATATATTCGATCATCCTAAATGTTTTTCTATCTGATTTCATCCGCCACTTCCTTTTTTCTTATCAAATCAAGCAAACCTCTTGTCCCGTTTAAGGAACCATCATTTCAAAACAAATTTCACTTTCTGATACCGCTCAAAGTAGGTATATACAGAGCTCAATAAATTCGCCTTCGGCTAATCCGTTTACCACTAGGTTTACCGTTTACAAACCGGTTCGATAACGTTCAACGAAGGTGATGTTACAGACATTAACGTTGGTTTTAGTAACATCGGTTGTTAGAAATCCTCCTTCAAGATACCGTGCTAACATGGACTATAATAAAATCCATTTCTAATTGAATACATTTCAGAATGTCAAATTTAAAATACCAGTAGATGATTTGTTCTTTTTTCGAATTATGTTTCGCTGCAAATTTGAAAGACCGTTTCTCTTCTTTGTCATGAAACAATTTATTGATAAACTTATGAAACAACTACTTAGCAAACTTAAAATTTACAATATGAATATTTAAAATTCAGTGTACTCAAACAAATTTATTTAAAATTTTGAACCAGTGTTTTGTTGAGTGAAAAAATCAAAAGTTGAATTAAACAATATCATATTTGTAGTCCGTTGCAGAAAAACAAAACGGGACATATTTTACCCTTCACCCTGTACTTTGTTAGAGTTCAAATTGTGTTTGATCCAATTTAATATTCTCGGATTACAATTGTTTCTGTACATGAAATATTGATAGAATTGAAAAGAAATAGAAATAGGGAAGTTTGGGCAACTATTGCTATACCAATCTATATATAGAATATAGAACGTGGGGATCATTTTGACATGCGATATGCCGTGTTTATAGCAGAATAAGATTACTAGCTACAGTACTTCTGAAATATAATAAAGCTTTTCTTTAGTCATTAATACACTGAAGTTAGTTCATGATTCTAATTTGATTGCGGGTAAAATGATAGCCAACAATGTAATTTCCTGTAAATTTCCAACTATTTCGTGTTTCGTTTCCGATATTATTGCACAGAAAATCCTTGAAATTTCGTAATGGAATCATTCTTGGTCTTTTCATTTCTATATTCTAGGATTGTTCGACTTATTATTCCAAAAATAGTTTTGTATTTACAAACATGGATCGATATATTCATCGGAAGCAATGGTCTACTTGTATGAGATATTTCAAATTATTCAAAGAATATATTTATTTCAATTTCACTTTATTTTTAATTTTTTTATTATTCTATTTCTGCGAACTTCAAACTATATTCCCTCGAAATGTATTCAGTTAGTCGCGGGTTGGGTTGAATGCCGGTTGATCGCAGGACAAATGGTAATAATAATCGTACCTTATCAATGAACAAAATATTGCCTTCTGTATTACTTCCCAAACTATGGGGTGAGTGATCATTGGATACAAAGATAGTGTGCTCTCAGTAAACTTACTGAAAATAGTATAATTTTATGTATGGGGAAAGGCTTACTCAAAGCTGAAGACTTCAAAAGGCACTGTTAAGGTCGTATTATGCTAGTAATGCTGATATCTGATAGTAGCTGCTGTCATGGTCTCTGGTTTCAGCTCAATCGAATAGATGAAAATCAAGAACAATGATTTGATGAACTGATATATTTGATGTTATTAAAGATGACCCCAAGTTTCCTGTAAGGCTCAAAAATGAAGATGTTTCTGCAGGGACTTGAGAATAGGTTCCACCTAACTTGGTGGCTAAATTCTGGCCATCTTGTTTATTGTCGGATATCTAACCCATTCATCTGTCACTTCAAATTAAACTTCGAAAATAAACCCTCTCATGATTCTCATGATCATGGCCATGTTGAAAAGTGGATTTGAAATACTATTGATGAATTTACAGTAAAATATTTGGCAGTTTTGTATTATTATATGATAAAACCATTAGTGAACTACACCTTAAAAAATTGGGAAAACGACAATATGAATATCTGAATCATAGAGATTTAAATAATAATTTCAATGAAATTAGAAGAAAATTGTAACGTCTATAGAAACTATAATATATGTTATTTGTGCATTTCATTAGTTCAGACTTCTATTGCCTTCTAATGTTATGTTGATGAGTCCAAACAGGTTCTGCTATTCCTGACTTGCTGGTTTCTACTTGCTGTGTGTGTTTGTTATGCTGGGCAATGCGAACTTTCAATGGCCTTTCAGCTTCACCGATGTATGATTCTCCGTACTCACAGGGTATCCGGTAAATGCTATTCTTGTAATCGCGGTCCGTATTTGGTGGCATAGTTTACGTGATGCTGCTACGGATAGTGATCCCAGATCTGTAGCAGGTTCTGATGTTATAATGGACCCAATTATTTTTATCCTTTCCGACAATCCTCTGATGTAGGGAAGTACAAGCACCGGTTTTGGCCTGTTCTACCATCACTTTGGAGTAACCATTCCGATGAAGGTCATTTATATGATGCCTAGTTTCTTCTCGAGACCTTTCTTTGTAGTACAGAGCAGGAAAGCACGGTCTACTAGAGTCTTGATGATTTCTCTCTTAGTCGATTTATGGTGGTTGGATTCCTGGTTCAGATACTGTCCTGTCTGACTTCCTTCTCCATTGTGAAAGTGATGTTTGGACTAACGTTATTGATGTACTTCAGAATGGTGTCTCGTCCTGTATTCCCTTGGGTCCATATTATGAAGGTGTTGTCAACGTATCTCAACCAGACTCGGGGCTTCCTGCGGGCTTCTTCAATGGCCAGAGTTTCAAACTACTCCATATATATGTTGGCTATAACCGGTGAAAGTTGGAAGTCCCTCATCTTGCGTATACAGAGCATCCTAGTAATTGAAGAAGCCCACAGGAAACTCAGAGTCTGGTTGAGATATGTTGACGACACCTTCATAATATGGAACCATGGGAATACAGAACTGGACACCTTCCTAAAGCATATCAACAACGTAAGTCCTTCCATTACTTTCACAATGGAGAAGAAAGTATCCAACGAATTGCCATTCTTAGAGGGTATTGGTGAAGAGGACCGACACTAGATGTATACACTGTATACCAAAAACCAACTCAAAAAAAATTAAATTTTTAAATTTTTTTGACAAATGCATGCATCGATTAATCGATTTTTCATGTGAAAATAATAAAATATAAAATATCGGACACTCATTACATAACACCCTGTATATATAATATATAGAACTATTTATACATTTCAAAAGAATATGTAGCATAACTTTTGAAAATATGAGGTGAGCTTTCATTCAGTGGACCTGAGTGGATTTGTATGAAAGTTTTATAAGAAAATTTATTGATTTTTTCAAGTGTCAAGAAAAAAACAGTACCGAGGGACTAGGTTATCTCCTGATTTATCTTATTTAACTCACCAATACCACTCCATCTCCATGCTTCAGGTGTCTTACCTGTAACAAAAATATCTGATAAAATAATAATAATTTTCCGTTGAATGCGAATTTATTTTAGAACTAGTAATTCTTCACCACCAGAGCAAGACGATATTTGTCGTGGAGTTCCTACAGTTCAATGGGTGGTTGAATTCTATGAGGTTTGATGAAATTATGAAAGAAAACTAAGTACTTGAATTTTTTAGTCGATAAAAAAACATTTAGTATTGTTGATATCAATATCAAACGGGGTTATTCCAAGATTAGTTCCGTACTTCGTTTACAGTAAACAATGGCCTCCCGTGATTTACAGTTTCACTAAATATTCAACTTCTCTTCCAACTCGAAATCGAATAAAAGATTCATAACATTTCGTTAACGAATAACCGTCATAGTTTGTCCATCAGGCGTTAGGTCCATCCGGATATCTCTCGTGGGCATCCACATGGCGGCGCCCTTTTCCGGGTGATTCAAACACCATAAAATATTTACGCTTTGGACGTTCTGTGACAACATAGGGGATTCAAAGGTCACTGTGAAATAATATAATTTTGTTCTATCTAAACTTAATGAAAGCCATGGATAAAATGGTACATAGAACATCTCAAATGGTTGATACTAATAGGTTATGTCAGTCAGTCAGTTAATAGACAAACAAATTTGGTCTACATAAGGAAAACCAACAACACGCAAAATTTGCATGAATACCCATGATGCATTATTGGTGGCGCTCAACATGAAAATAACGTAATATTAACTTTCAAGAGGTAGTTTTTTCGCGATCGAGATCTCGCGAGATTGCACTTATAAAAAACAAACTGATGTTGAGGAACCTGTGATAGAATCTGAAAATGAGGAAAACTATGAAAATATTTCTTTTGAAATGGACGAAATAACTACCACAGGCTCAGACTCAGAAGATGATGTTTTCATTGCTCAATCCCCAGAAAAGAAGTATTTGATAGCATCAAGCTGTGTGTCAGTAAAGCTTTGATCGATCTGGGCCTGAAAGCCAAATAAGAAGTAGATAAAGAAGAATGAAGAAAAGAGAATTGAAACTTTCTATGTTTTTACCACTTTTATTTGTAACTAACGTTACTGCAGTTTCGTCCTATAAGGACATTTTTAAACTCATACAATAAACTTACACATTAATACTTATACATTAAACTTATACATTTATACTTATATATTAAACATATACATTGATGTATAAGTTTGAAAATGTCCTTATGGGACGAAACTGCAGTAACGTTAGTTACAAATAAAAGTGGTAAAAAACATAGAAAGTCTCAATTCTCTTATCTTCATTATGATTTCCTACCACGAATTAATGGCTACATCCATCCATTTATAGATAAAGAAGAGTTTGCGAAAGACGAAACCTTTGAATTGCCACCGGAAAATGTGGTTCGAACTGAAACTAATTCACTAATAGAGCGCCTGCATTCGCAACACAATTGACTAATTCATAGACATAGACAGCATCAACAACAGCTGCCACTGCTAATGATATTGCTGAATTAGATGATGATGACTGTAACGATTATGAATCACTTTCATATATTTCTGAGACACGCAAGAGTACTTCATTGCAAGAAGAACTTCAGGAAACATTGACTAGTGCGTCGTTCAAAGAACCTAAAGAAAGAAAACTAACTACGAATTCGCTGGGGTTATTGAAATGATCCAACTATTGTTGAATCCAAAAGGGCCTTCTCGGCGGCTGGTTATCTGGCCAGCAAAATAAGAAGCCGTTTGGCAGATGATTCTTTGGACATTTTCAGCTACTTTCAATTAAATTCGCAATAATAGCATGCGATGTGAACTGAACAAGCCTTTCATATGATAAGTATATTTTGTTAATTAATTGCTAATTTCTGAAAGACCTCTGAGCAGGTGTAGTTTTCTTCAATTGATAATCTTGATATCTTAATTGAATAGTAAACCCAAATCTTAATTTTTGACTTCTTGTTTTTTTGTTATAAAAAACTATTTCATTATTAAAAGATTTTTGTTTGATATCAGAAGAGAAGACTGGTTGCTTATTACATTTTTTATTCGATTGGATACGTCAAAGTGTGTTACTTGAAAGTTTATTTAAAATATGGTAGATAGATATGTCAAACAATGTTAAATACATAAAATTTCATTGAAAAAACTTCGTAAAAATAAATATTTATTTCATAATAATTAATAATATTATTTTTCTCTAACTCATTCAAATATTGTGATTATATGCAGGAAACACAAAAACCTACCAATATCGCCAGATCTTGAAATTGGCGAAATCTCGCGGTATTTTTATTCATAAACTACTCAAATCTCGCCTGAATCCAAATCTTGCGAGATCGCATTCCCTAAACATGATAAACTGAAAGATGAACACGAATATAGACAAAATCACATGTTTGCAAATTCATAATCACCTTATACGCCAACAGAAATGCAATATGTTGATGGAGTGTTTCAAGAATTTAATTTCATAGTAAATTTATGCCTTCTGCGAAATCAGCGCAAGCCGTGCCACAAGCTCTTACATTGTGATTATCAGAATCAGTGTGTTCTGCAGTTGTTTCTTCTCAACGACATTAACTGACATCGAACGTTATTTAAACATCCTGACTAAACACAAAGCAAAAAGTATATGAGTAGGTAATCTTCAAATTATATAGCAGCAAAAGTTGATAAAGTTTCCATTAATAAGGATTTTCTGATATCACAATTACGGAGTTTCCGTTCGTGAGAGCGAGCGATTGAATAAGAATGAGCAAAGGCGAAATTATAACTCAAAATAAACAATTTCTTCTTTTTTGATCTTTTCGAGGTGTACCGTCACGACTACTTACCGAACAAAGAAAGACAACATTAAAACCATAAATAAATATTATCAACGGCGATTATCATGGTCGTCGTCATTTCTTGGAATACTAAACAAAATTCGATATCGGCTTATCTGAAACGCTGAAATTCTGCTGAACAAAGCCCAGCATGTAGAAGCGGACGTAAATCTTATCGTTTGTGCCCGTGTTCACGGCAAGAGGAAAAGGTATAGGGTCACCGGAGGTTTAAGATTGTCCGAGAAGAGATCAGAGGCGTGGAAGATTTCTGGTCGAGTCACCCGAATCGAAATTAATTTGTAACGTCAGTAAAAAGGAGTATCATCACTAAATCTGACGCATTGTTGGGGGAGTGAAGAGAATTCACCACTGAAATACATGCTCTGGACAGTTTGAAAATATGTTTTCATAACTGTGCACAAAAAAACAATTACGGTGATGGTGTATCCACAATAAAACAACGATTCCATCTCAGACGATAATATTCTAGCGTTGAGTTTCACAATTATTTCACATGTAACACACTGGTAGGTACTTGACAGCAATTGAAGTGAAATATGTTAGAGCATAAGTAAACAACGACGCACAATACCTATATAATCGTTAGGTAAAGTTGCAATTTCATATGTACAAAATACGTTTTGGATTTTGAATTACGCTTGCAAGTGAAACTATTACAAACTACAATTCGTGAAAGCTTCTCAAAGAGTATGAGTTGTATCAGCATTTGATGCATTTTTAACATTGAGTTCATTTAGCATGAACTCAATTGTGTTATATGATATAAATACATTGTCAAATTGAACATGCACAGTCACTGTTTAAATTATTAATGTTGCAAATTTATATACTCATTTGCTACATTTACAGATCCAGTGATGATTAATATCGATTCCAGTGATTAAATTCAAAACAAAGAAGATTTCAACTAATTTATGGCACTTGAGTTTTGTAACTATCTCTTTTTCTATGTAGAGATATAATTTCTGGTTTTTGCCACTAATAGATAAATAATATTCTGATCATTTCCATATTGATTTTAATTCAAGAGCCACCGGTAGATAGCTGTTTCAGCCTATTGGACATCGTCAGTATCGGACAGGCAGTCCTCGATTTAAGACAAAATGTGAATAACCAAGAAA
>WOGP01002497.1:0-16646 GCA_015342065.1 Leptinotarsa undecemlineata | reverse complement strand
GATATAAGGATAGTAGTTGAGGCTCCTCCAGGACCTGCTTGAGACTTCTGAACATATAGCATAAAGAATTCAATCTTTTATTCAAATAAGTGCAGTGACTTTTCCAGTTCATATTTTCATCGACAACTAGTCCGAGAAATTTTACTTCGTTTATATTACATATTAGTGTGTCACTGACGCAAACATTTAATGAAAGACAATTTTTTTGCCAATTATGAAATTTGACGATTTGGGTTTTCGTTGCATTCAGATATAAAGAATTTAGGCTACACCACTCATTTATAGAACTGAGAACTTGTTCGCATTTCTGTTGTGCTGCAATTTCATCCTTGTCCGATATTATCACAGAAGTATCATCAGCGTACATGGTAGCAGGGATCCCTGTAAGGTATTTCTCAAGATCATTGGTATACAATAAAAATAAAATTGGCCCCAATATAGACCCTTGTGGAACTCCCATGTTAACCACTTTAGTTTCAGAATTAACGAATGTGTTTGCTCCGGAAATACGTTCCGAAATTTGTACATACTGAGTACGTTCAGTTAAGAAGGAAGAAATCCAATTAAAAGCAGAGCCTCTGATTCCATAGTTGTACAACTTCGATAATAAAAGCTGATGATTAACACAGTCGAATGCCTTGCTGAGATCACAAACGACTCCAGCAGGGCATTCTCCTGATTCCAAATATTCAATAACTTGGTTAAAGAACGAAATTGCAGCCATATTCGTTGAATGATTAATTCTAAACCCATGCTGATTTTCACTTAAAATATTAAAACCATCCAAAAATTTCAACAACCGTTCAAGGAAAGAATATTCAAAGATATTTGAGAAGCTTGACGTTATTGTTATGGGACGATAGTTATCCATTTCGCTAGTTGAACCCTTTTTATGAATTGAAATGATTTTCCCTGTTTTAAGGGAGTTGGGAAATGTTCCTTTTAAAAATGACAAGTTCAATAAAAAAGTCAAAGGTTTGATGATATCACTCAAACATTTCTTTAGAAGGAAGAGCGGTATATCGTCATTTCCTGCAGCCGAGTTTACTCATTAAGAGTGCTTATAGTTCTATCTCAGCAAAAGGATTGAGGTATATGTCTTCTTCGGGCGTGTTGTTTGTCCTTTCTCCCTTTTTGCCTATTTTGACTTGTAGATTGTGATTTACCAATTATATAAATTTCCATTTCACATTTTCACAAATCTGGGATTCTTCTGAGTAGTCTACAGTAGTAGTCCAAATCAACAAAAATCAGAATGACGACATCTATTCAAAGTCCATATTCTTTTCATTTGGTATCATAAATTTTTGTTAGAAAAATGTTTTATTGAGCAGGCGTCCATCTGCGACATTGTATAAAATGTTTTGTTTACCCCGCTGTTGAGTCACCCCGCTGAGACTTAGCGTTAGTTCCTCGAGGTTCCCCTGTAACTTATTGTTTCGTGTTTTGTTTGTCGTTGTTTGTCAATGCAGATACTATTCGCTTTTCCAATTAGACGAATGGTTTTTTTCTGGATGGAATCCAGCAACTTCAGGGTATGTTTGGGAGCAGAGCTCCATGCGTGAGAACAATACTCCAAAGAAGGTCTGATCTAAGCTTTATAAAGCATAAAAAATTCTGATATATGTTGAGATTTTGAGAAGCAGCCTTTGCAATTCCACTGACATGATTGTGCCAAAACATACTGGTGTCCATTTTAACCCCCAACATAGTTATCGAAGCAGAAAGCGAAATTATCTGACCTGACTTTATTATATCCGGTTCGGAGACAATTATCTCCTTGGAGAAAACTGATGCCTGGGTTTTTGAGGCATTGAATTGAACCTATTACTTTCACCCCTATTTAAAATCACTTCCAGAACTTCATTGCCGGTAAAGATGTGCCTCCGTAGCCGATGTCCTGGAATCCAAATGAAATGACGAGACAAGTGTGATATTGTCAGCAAAGCAATATATTGTATTTTTGGATTTTTCTAACAAGTCGTTGATATGAAATAAAAAAAGGGTTGAAAACAGTATGGATCCCTAGGGAACACCAGCACTGATTGTGAAAGTATTCGAAAGATATACATCGATGGCCACTTGTAGGCAATGTTCTTTCATGAAGCTGAAGAGCCATACACAAAAAAATGATCCGACAAGTCGTAGCATCGAAGTTTATCCAACAAACCTTCATGCCACACACGGTCAAAAGCCTTAGAAATATCTAGCGTAAAAGCTCTTGATTCTCAATGTTTCTCGCTTGTTGTTTCCGAAAGTCATATTGATGATCGCTAAAGATGTTGAAGCCTTCAAAATACTTGAGGGTATGGTGGTTCACGATTTTCTCTATGATTTTTGATACTGATAGCAAAGCGACTGGTCTACAGTTATTTGAAAGATTTTTCTTGCTCTATTCGGAAATAGGCTCAATGCAAGCAATCTTCCAACAAGATGGAAAAACCATTTTCTTGTAAGACAGGTTGAAAAGTGTGCAAAATACTTGTGCGAGTTCATTTGCTCACTTTTCAAGTACGATGACGGGCACTTCATCAGGGTCAGACGCTTTGTTGATATTGAGCTGTTTCAAAATTAGCCTGACTAGACGCTGTCGAAAAGTAATTTCCGGCATTTTAATGTAGGAGTAGTGGGTGGTACCTTTTCCAAAAAATCGACTGTGGAGTGGGACTCAAATTGTTCAGCTAGTAGATTTGCTTGTTCTATTGTTGTTATAGAAATTGAACCAAATGCTTGTGTTAGTGGTGGAATTATGAATTTAGTAAAGTTCTGATTACCAGCTTCAGCTACCGACCAGAAGGATCTAGACCCATTCGGATTGGCAATCAGTTTATCTCTAAATATCTGATTGTGAAGTTCTTTGTTTTCATTTTCCCTAAGCATTAACAAACCTAATTCTGTTTTCGGCATTGGCCATAGGCGATATTTTTGGAGGCGACAGCTTGCTCGCAATTTTTGTTGAACCAAGGTTTGCCGTTAGAAGGTCGGTTCATTGAAAAGGGAATATATGCATCCATGGGTGATAGAATAACTTCCGTGACTTCAGAAGCACAGGTTGATGGATTTTTAGACCTGAAAAAAACATCAAGCCAGTGGAAATTTCGGAAATGGTCTTGAAGATCCTCCCCTTCTGTAATACCAAACTTTGTGCGGCTTAGATTGTTCCCCAACATTCATCGATAATTCACTCAACACTGAATGAGATGAGTTTGTGGTCGGAAAATCCCAATGGAAACCTCACGGTAACTATGTAAATTTCTGGATTAGTTGTTAGGTATAGATCCAGAAGACTAGCATATTCTCCATCACGGTCAGGAATCCTAGTTGGTTCGTGTATAATCTGAGTAGGTCCGCTGCTTATTGCTAAAGCCTCAGCTTCGACGTTGATATTTGAAAATTTGAGTAATTCGATATTATGGACATTAAAGTCACCGAATATGGAAATTTCGGCACAGGGATGATTGATTTGCAGAAAGTATCATTGATAAACACTGTATATGTCTGATTAATAATTCACCTATCTATCACTAGTCCCAACAATTTCAATAGTTTAGATTGAGAAGTCGTTTACAGAGAGATATATTCACTCATATTAATAATCTCATACTTAGAATCGGTGGGCTTTCTGTCTATGAATAATTTAACAGATGGCAAAATTGTCTGAACTTTGAAACGATACCGATTCTATGTTTGTAAGAATGAAATTTTGCACGGGTTCTGATATTCATTCATCAGAATGACTTCTAACTTCAGTATTTATAGATATAAATTTGAAAGTGGATAATATGAATTCATATTTTAAATTTGTTGATTGTACGTATTTGTAAAGTGATTAGGATATTTTTTACAATAGTTCTTTATTGAATTATTGTTCTACCAGACGAAATCGTAAAAAGCATAAAAATCACGAGATCACAAAAGCATAAAGATTATAGGATCATGAAAAATCGTAGAATCGTAAAAAGCATACAAGCATAAAAATTATGAGAACCACTAAATCATAAAAACAGGAATAAATTCGATACAAGGAGGTCGTTTTGGACGTGTCTGGCTGTACTTCGAAAGTAGGTGTGAGGTGGCTACTGCTGGATTCTACCTGAATCTCGGTAGTCTCCAGCAGTAGCCCTAGTGAAAGACCCTGTATTTTGTCATTAATCTTATTAAGGTCATCACTGGAAAGAGTAGGAAATTTCAGAACATTCACAATTTGATTTCTTTATACGGTTACTATTCATTTCAAATTTGGATTTAGTATATTCGTCAAATGATTCATTTCAAAGTTGGGGATGCTAAACCCCATTTGAAACTTCCAAGTTCCTTGTTTCATTTGTAGTCTGGAAGTGTATCCTATACTGGCATGACAGTTAGTTATGAATATAATAAATACTAGTTAAAATAACTCCAAAAAAACTCTTCAATAGCAACACAAACTAAAAAATGAAGAATGATTCGAAACTAACTCAATTTTGATGTAAAACAGCGTGGGGTACTAAATATCCATTGTTATGAATACTAGGTTAGGAGCTGTTTACGAGATTGATACCCCATGCTATTTTTCAACAGAATTAAATAAGTTTCGAATATTTTTTTATTTTTTAGTTTGCATTTCTATTACAGCGTAATTTTTGAAGTATTATTTATTTTCCACTTTTTAGTTTGGCTTGTTATTCCAAGTCTATTTGTTTTAATATATAATATATACGCATCGCATGCCCAGAGAGTGTGGTTGTCTCACTTGCTCTCACACTGTGTGAGGAAATTATTTAATATTGGAGATCCTGATCAGGATAACAAGATAAACTTATGAAAATTATTGTATTGATTCTTGATAAGTGCACAAAGTTTAAAATGCATCTGCCCGTTTGAAGTTAGTCAAAATCGAGTCCAAAGGAGTCGGCTACAAACAAACATACAAGTGATGCTAATATAAGCGTGTTGAAAATTGGAAAAAATATCTGTAATGAAAATACTTGTATCTAATTTCCACTGGTTACTTTATTTTTACCACCCGTTTACTAACATGAGGAATCTGAAACCTAGGGAGTTTTTAGGTGAGTTCGAAGACAAATTACTCAAATGAATAGGAGTGCCAACTATAAAATAAACACTGAATATTATAGGGGTTGTCAAACTTATAAATTCAAGAGTGGAGACCTACATATCGAGTATATACATACAATCGAGTTGCACGTTTAGGGGTGTATATTTCGAATTTTTAATTAATTCATCAATTTCCATTGCTTTCAGTTAATTAATTTTCTTCCTAAATTTGTTAAAAGACATGAACTGTTCCGGAAAACCGATTTCTGACTCCGGACATCTTCAATAATGTAAGGAATGCTTTCGAAAGTAGACTGTACTATTGTATGGAACTAGATGTAGGTCATTCTGAACAGTTTATCTGTTGATTGTGTTGCCATTGATATAATTTCTATTTCCTCAATAAAATGAGCGACAGCAAATTTTCAGTTTTTTCTTAAATGAAATGTTCAAAATTCAATTTCGAAAAAAATTACAGGAGTAATAAAGGGACAAGAGAACTTTCAAATGATGTATCACTTGACTTCCATGCCATTGAAAAAAATATTGCTGCTGCACCCCCTTGCTGACCGCAAGGGGGTGAAGTTTCGGATATGATTTCCATATCAAAATTAGTCACCCCAGAAATGAAAATAGACTTTTGTTTTCTTAATTTTCGATTACAATTCCTTTTACGACTCATAGTAGTGGTTAAGTTTTCGTTGGAATAATAAAATTATACAAAGAATTATATTTGGTTTTCACAAATCACCATACTTATATTGAATTTTGGAATAATTCTTGTGGTGATTCGTTAATGAATAAAAAGACATTAATCACTTCATTGTACTCACACAATGTAACGCAATCAACATAATGAAACAAAAAAACCGTTAATTCCTTTTCTAATGCTGCAGTGCATTTAAAATTCCTTTTTCGTTTGCCTTCACCCAATGATTATAAAAATCCTCTGGCAGTTGAATACAAAGAACATATTTTTCTAACAGAGAATGTTCATCATAAGCAGCTTTCCTAATCTAGCTATGGTCCTGAAAAATGGTAATGAGAATAATATTATTACAAGAGTGCGGGAGATCTAAATACGTATCTTACTCTCCGGCGTAATATTTTAGAGATGAAAAATAAAAAGGTTTCACCTTTCTTTAGAATACAAGCTCCTTATATTTTTTGCATGAAACATTGGAGAATAAAGAGCTTCGTGAACAAGCAGAAATCTCGTTATAACGTCGTTTGAGAAGAGTTTCCAACTATGACTTCGAGTACTAAATAAACGATGGAACGGTTTCTCAATAAACAGAGCCGGTTCGAAAAGAACTTTTTTCGTTTGAGAAAAATGGAGTTATCAACAAACAGCTGTTATTATTATGGGTGATGATAGGAAAAACATTTATTGTTATTATGAAATTGGTTTTTGGTTTTTAGGGAAGATGTTGATTATAAAACAGTGAAATTTGGTTGAATATACTATTATGAAGTTTTCATCATAACGAATTCAAATAAGAAAAATTTCACGTCTGCGAATTCTTCTAAATGAGTGACTTACTTATTTATATTTTTCCGATGACCCCAGCATCGATAACCGTGGATATCGAATTATGAGTTAACTCTTCGAGTCCTCTGAATATATTAATAGCAATTCGTACTCCGTTTAACCGTTTATGTGATGGTTGTCTCAGAAAAGACGTTGAGCCACCTCCGCGTCTTGTCTGCACCCGTAGCAAAATGTTTCAAAAGTTTTGTTTATTCAAATGTCATGTGTTTTTGTAGTTCCATTTCTCAATAAATATTTATTCTACTGTATCGTGGTATATACTGACCGATAGAGAATTGTGTACTCTATATATTGATGCTATTACTTTTTTCCAGTGAATTTTACTCTACGAACCAAAGCGCTACCGAAACAGCCTGCCAAATTAACCAGGCAATTGGCAATGCTCGTGTTAACGAACGCATATCTCGTTAACACTAGCAAGAGGAATGGCCTCACTTCAGAACACTCCCACTCCTCCACTTTTCGTCATCACTCAGTCGACCAATCAAAAGCTACCGCGGTCACAGCGGGAAATTCAAATTTTTCTCATTTCATCGAGACAGACCAAGCTCACCATCACATGGTCCCAGTGCCATCGTCGAGTAGAGATTTCATGGGAATTAACATAAAAATTATCGGTTAGAGAATTGAACACAATTCGTCAGCATGGTAGATTTGGTCGTTAGGCTTGATTCCATACTGTTGATAGTGATGGAGCCAGTATCGATTTGGTCACTTAATCGCTCTTCGAATTGGTTCTCGTTCCGATTCGATGGTGCATCAATACCTTTGAACGAGTTGCAATTATGATTAAAAAAAAGGAAACGTGAAATACGGTGTTTAGTTATGTATATGAATAATGTAACATATTTCCTGTAGTTTTCTGTGTCAGAACTGTTTCAGAGAGACGTTAGTGAGTGGGAAAGAGACGTGTGCGACCTAATCGATGCATAGAAGGATAAAATAAGTATCGGAGAGATGCAATTGAGAGATAACAATGTAATTGAATTATGAAAATGATGGTATAATGCATATGCATAGTACTGAACAATCACAAATGGTACGTGGAAAGCAAAATGATAAAACATATTTTCTGTTGTTATCTGTGCTAGAACTGTTTCAGAGAGACGTTAGTGAGAGACGTAATCGATGTATAGAAGGATAGAATGAGTATCAGAGAGATTCAGTTGAGAGATAACAATGCGATTTAATTAGAAAAATAATGGTATAATAGTACTATGCATAGTACTGACCCATCACAAACGGTGCGTGGAGACCAAAAAAACTGTGCGTCAGTTCCCATGCGGTTTTTGATAATTAAGAACGTAATGCAAAACTCAAAAAGCTTGGAAAGTGGATGTTCCACGATATGAAAGATCGACATACGTTTCGAAGTTTGTTTTTCTTTGCTTGAGCAAATATAACAATCCGTCTTTGGATCGGATTTTCACGTGTGATAAAAACTGGATCATCTACGACAATATGAGACGTTCAGGACAGTGACTTGATACCGGTGAGCTATCCAGGCACTTCCCAAAGGCGAAAACTTCAGATGGATCACAGAAGCAATGCACATTCATTTGATACAGCAAGGATATAATTCAATGTGCTCGTGCAATTACCTTCCAAAAATCACTCAGGATTCTAGTATTACTTTTACTTTACAAGATCACTTTTACTTTCTCTAGTTGATCTTATCGATTTATTAACTGATACTGATATATTTTGAATTCGAGCGAATTCAGCCTTACATCAATAGGCTGATGTAAGTGAAGGGTAGTGGATCTTAGCGACTGGAGAAATGTAAAGGTAATTGTACCTATTATCGAAATTATACTTACAATAAGAATGAGTATGAAACAATGAATTGACATATAAATTGAGAAGAAGGATGTGTAGGATTTTTCGTTTGTTTCAAATGTCATACCTCCACATAAATGTCGTTATCCAATGGATCATGATGATTTGATAGGATAATCGTTAAGTCTAAAGAGAGAATTATTGATTGATACGGTTTTCATCATTATTATATTTTTAGTGTAGTTCTGGTAAGTAACTATATATGTTGCTGAGATTCTATTTGTGTATCAGTTTTATCATTCATACAATTAGGAGACATATTGATTTCGACCATTTCATTGGAACAAATGTCTGGTCATCGGTGAGGGTTTTTGAGGCTGCAATATTTTTTTCCTGGTTGGTAAATTACTTCAAATCTAACTGATTGCAGCCTTAGAAACCCGCGTTAATGCGAGTTGGATGCTTCGAAATATAACCGGTTTATGGTAAGTAACCAATATTAATACTAGACCTGTTACGAAGAAAAAATGCTCTTGAAGTCACATTTTTTCATATCGAAACCTTCCTTACGTATTTAAAAAGCACACTTTATTATAAGATTTTCACTAAACAGTTGTTCAAAAACTATAATGAATTATACAGAAGTTGTAAATTATGTTCGCGTGAATCGCTTATATATCCAAGCCTCAAACTCTCCATTAGTCAAACTGTTACACAAAGAATTAACAAACATATTTGTATTAAGGATATACGGTCTGTATAAAACAAAAAATGTACTGAATTGAATAGAAATTGAATTTTCGTAAATATTTGAAAGAGAACATGTCCCGTAAACTGGTTTATGCAACGATATGCATAACTTTATTCAGGGCGGTTTATGTTATGAAGTTTCATATTACTACGCTTGGAAAACAACTGAAATACCTTTTATGCTGAAGTCTATATATATAGAAGGTCATTTCGGTATCATAAGAGTTCCCTATTTCAATTTACATACCTATATGTAATTTAATATTTAAATCATAACGTTGTAGTTGAATAAGTTGTTGAATGAATTTTAGAATCATACTATTTTGGAAAGGAATATCAAGAGATAGTTGAAATATGCTTTATTTCAGGTAATTCAAAAGACTGATTCGATCATTCGCTTTCTAAAAACGAATAGGTGAAATTCGAGGTAGATGGAATTCTTGGAAACTGTCACAGTTATGAAGTTAAAAATCTGAGCTGGTCTTCTCAGTTCCAGAGACAAAGAAAATGATTATTTGATAAGATCATCAAAAATATGTCCAACAAAGTGTTCGTGAGACATAGTGGTTTGTATTTGAAAATGGCGATTTATGTTAGATGCGACTTGTTGCAGATCATAATCATTTGAAAAAGCCGATGAACTTGTGATACACGGTTTGGAATTTTGGTTCTGTTATTTTTAACACATCGACAAGTGTTTCAATCATCAAATGATCATCTTCAAGAGGAAGTTTATTCCTCTTTGTGTTGAGATGAAACTCTAGTCCTATGAAGTAAATTGTATCGAACTCCCAAACGATGGCAACTGTAATTTGTTTCTGATATAAATCGCTGTTGAGAAAATCAAGCAGCAGATATCAATATGAGAAATTTCATCATTACTCAAAAACACGAAAGATCCAGACGAACTGTTGGAATTCTGAGGATACACATGAAAAAAATATACACACTGTACTCCACCCATCAGAAACATTATTTTGTAGGTCTCTATCCAATTATAGATCCATCTCACTACTACTCAGCTTTTCAGAACTACTGAAATGACTCGTAAAGAAACAACTACTGACTTATTTTCGAATCGAAACTCTAATTGAACATATGAATCTAAGACATTAGATTGCGTAGATCATTCCAGTCTCTTGACAAAACTTGAGTATTATGGCATACGAAGGATTACCTTGAAAGGGTTCGAAACTCATCTAGATGAAAGAAGGATACAAATTGAAATCGAGGCCATTGAAATTATTCGTATAACGAATTCTTACTCAATGTGAAGAAAAGGGTTCCGCAGGGTTCTAACCTTGTCCTACTTTATTTATCCTCTGCATCAACAATATTGTGTGCTTTCCCAATGTATCATTTTCTCAATTGGGAACACTTTTCCAGCATCAAAACAAACATACGTTATCTCAGCGCGCGTTTGGTTAGTGAGTCCTACTCATGAAATGATTGCTGTTGAGAAAGTGGGTTTTATTCTAACTCTGGACTGTTAACTGTTGATCAGTTCGAGTGAGATGGGGCCATTTTTGGAGCATTATAGTGGAGGAAATTACTAAAAAAAGATGGGTAACAAAGACGAATATAATTAATCTCATCGTCGTCAAAGATATTTCTAGCATGTTTGCATCTCAATTGCAAAATGAGACATTCAATTGATTTCTGCTCTTTTGCAATCGATCAATCGACCACAATGTGCATCTTTGGTAAACACAGAGTTGAAGGTGAAAGTATAAATGCAAGCCATAATAATGCAATTTAGTCATTAAATCTTCATGCTAGAGAAGGTTGAATTCTTTAGGAATATCAACAGCCTGATAATTTTCGTTTTACATTGCATCTCCTAACAGTTTTTCAATAGGGAAAAAAAACTTTCTTTTTGTTTCGGAAGCTGAAGATCATCAGAAAGTAGATGCAATTTTAGCTCCAGACTCTACATTTATGCATCCTGATCAGAAGCTTTGCTAATTCTTGGGCTATTCTTTGGCTGAATATATTGTACAGTGAAAATAGTGAAGAATGTCTTTTCCTGAAAATTAACCAAGGAATGGAACCTAAAATAACCAGCAACAATTTGGTTACCTTGGCTGACGGCTCTAGCAAACGAACCAGCAAGATTTAAAAGTATTGTAACTGTCAAGTAGTTCACACCAATTTTTCTATCCTCCATCTGCTTCTCATTATCTCCATCTGATTCTTATTACCGCTATTTAATTTTTTCTACCTTCAACTAATTCCAATTTTACATATATTTTTGTAACATTTGTTAATGCGATTATAGACAGATGTATTACAGATTGTGAAGCTATTTTCGCGTTACTCTCGGTATTGATGGTACCTTATAAAATAACCCCAGCGATTTCAGAAACACGTGTTTATGGATCATCAGAAATATTCAAGTGGGAAATTCATCATTTGCAGATTTTGTCTCCCAGAAATCAGTTTCATAGTGGATAATGAAATGGAAGTAATGAGAAAAAATATTGAGTCAAATAACAGCATTAGTTTAGTTGGTTTGGTTTATTATCGTTCTGAATATATTCCAAATAATAACTATTTAAATTACTAGGTTCCTTCCAGGCAAAATAATATAAATCCATATAAACATAATAAATATCGCGAATAAATCGCCTTTTCCTACAGCTTTGTTCACACCATACTCGTATCAAATTGCATGTCGACCCCAGCGTTCACTCTTACTGCAACCAGAATGTCTCGTGCGTCAGAAGCAAAATTGTCCAGGATCATGATAAATTAGGTGTGTTTTGGGCGTTAGGGGAGCGGGTCTATGTTGATGGATGGCGTTGAGAAGTCTAAAATGGAGAATATTGAGTAGATGTTCGACATAACCCCAATAGAAGGTGAATAGAGCATGCATTTTTATAGAAACAGACTCATTAGATTCTGAACTCAAAATGGGGAGACAACTCGTTTGCAACGAATTATTGCACAGCAATACACCTAAGATTGAAATTTTGTAGACTTCATTCGATCGGAAGATAAATCGGTCAATACATGTACTGAGCCCTCTACATTACAAGTAGATGAATAATTTGTCGACAATGAATTCGTAATTCAAGGATTTATCACGAATTTTCAAAGTGAATTAGCTCACAATAACGCCGAGGATGTGGCAGGATACTTTTATCGATAGGATTATGGAAAAATGAATATAATAGAGTTTTAATATTGATTCCAGATCAAAAATTATATGAGTGTTTCGAAATTGATACGAAATTTTTCTACTCACATAATATAAATCACATAAATGAAATAGTTGATTTTTTGTTTTCAAGATGAGAATCATTTTGAATAAAAATTGTAAAAGCTCTATAGTTTGGAAGTATTCAGAGAAATACGTTCCGCCTTAAAATTATTGTGTTTGTGAAGCACAAAGTCGGATCATTGACAGATTCTTTTCAGACAGCTGTTTCTGCCTATTGGGCATCCATCGTCAGTACCGGGCAGACAGTTCTTGATTGAAGGGAAAATGTGTAAAGTCATTTACGTTTCATGCAGGTTGAATCCCAGCTCCCCTACCCTTAGGAAATATGCTCGTCAGGAGGTCGAGCGAGTCAAGACTGATTATTTAGTGGCGGTATGAAAGTCCTCAGACATCGTTACCGCCCTTCACAGTGATCCCATACCTGGCTGGGGTGTTTGGATGAATACATTGTGCATCTTCTAACAGGGGACATGAGGCCCTCATTCGACAGAGTGTCTGGGGCTTTTATATCGGGAGGGGTCATCTACAGTTTAATCCATAGCTTCCCTGACTAACGAGGCAAACTGTAAATAACCTATGAAAGTACTCAATAAAAATTAATGCGTAAACGAAAGCGAGACATAAGTGGATCCATTAATTGGTGTGACACCCAAGTCGAGTTGCCAAGTTTCTATGTTAGTGTTGGTTATTCACATTTTGTCTCCAATCGAGGACCGCCTACTTGGTACTGACGATGCCCAATAGGCTGAAACAGCTGCCTACCGATGGCTATTGAATTGAAATCAATATGGGAATGATCAGAATGGTACTTATCTATTTATCTTTCGATTTTGATGGAATTATATTCCAGCTGCTTGACTTCATTATACTTTTTCGATTTTATTTATCCTAATATTAGTAACGGTTGGCTGACAAACAATTAATGAAAGCAATGCCGTAAGATATTCACTGGCTCAACTCAAACTCAACTTAAAAAGTTTGCTAACTTTCAACTTCCATTATCGTCAGATATCAAGAATATCAATCTGATGAAGCTTATGGTTGAGGCTTTCGCGGCCGAGGTTTTGAATGTCACTATTTTTCGAGTTTGAAAACCGTGAATTTATGGAATGTCTCCCTGACGTTTCGCTGAAGCTAATAACTAGCTTCTCCAGAAGTTTATACATTTTTGGTTGATACCTCTAGTAACTGGATATTATGGTTGCGTCACGCGTATTTATGTTGACTCCTCAGGTAGTTTGGTGTGCTCATACCTGTACCTGGCTTTGGTAAATTACGTAAAGCGTGTTGATGTTGATTCAAGTAGGCTGATGTGACAATACCTGTACCTAGATTAGGTGAATTGCCAATAAAATTCGTTGACCCTTTCCTACCTGACGTTATGCTGTTTGCTATTCTTGAACTTCTTAGAATGCGATTCCATGTTCGATTGAGGTTCACAGCTTCTTGGTTTCTGTTGAAATTATACATGTGTTTGTCGATTTTTATTGCCTCCCATACCAGTTGGCTATGATATACCTGTTCGGGGGCAATGAGTTATGTGTTTTCAAACAGAATTCTTTGGTTTTCTGCACTGAGTGCGTGTTCTGCCACAGCAGACTTATCCGTTTGGCCTTGTCTGCACTTTCTTTCATGTTCCTTCAGCCTTGTTCCCATGGATATTTTGGTGGTTCCAATGTATCCCTTTCCATAAGTGTATGCGATAATCCCCAAGATAACTCTTGGGGATTATCCGTTGTTACTTGAATTGTCAACTATAAAAGGTTTCGTTCATGAGTTGATTTACAGGCATCAGGCATGAATCCATCTCCAAACAGTATATTGAGAGTCAAAACAGAATATCCAATGCAAAAACAGTAGGCTGGACAACACAGAACTTGAAGCTTTTTGGTGTGATATCTTCTACATTTGCAGACTATTAATTTACAATATTTCACAGTCTAATTCATTTATAGCTTCGTTGTGAAATATTCGATCTTCCCTAAATTCTACTGATCAAAATATATGAAAATTGGTCCAGCCGTTAGTGAGTTATAAATGTCGGTTGGCGGTCGATGTTGAAAATTGGCTTTGCATAGATGGTGTCATCCCAACTTCTTGCCATCCCAACCTCTCGCCTATTATTTTCATGAAAACAGAGTTTAAAAATTGAATCCATATCCTGACCCAATATGTTATTGATAAGGTCTTTGGCAGATGAAAACAGTATTGTCTACAGCATTTCTGGATCTATCTATCTGCTTCTAGTAAAAACTGCAGTGTGAAAGAGATGTTGACTTTTCTGTTGATCTGATAAGGTATACTGGAAGTTGTTATCGCCACTACCTTTTCACGTATTCCAAGAGAGCCGTATCAATTGTCTCAAAAGTGTTTCCAGGGATCTATGGTTAGGTTAACTTAGACCCACACTATTTATTTGCAATGTCAACGAAATTGTCTTCATTTTTTCATTAGTAATATTTTTAAATTTTGCTGTTAATACTAGCCCTCTTGTTCACCGTACACATTTACAGTCGTTACGCATCTTTTTGTAAGATGCTGTAGATGGCACGCTCAACTATTTAAGAGACATTTAACTCTTCCTAAATGGGAGCAATATTCGACCTACTGAAACCCATACATTAAAAAATGAAGATATAGAAATCGTGGTAGATAACAAAACTATTAATATGATGTATTCTTCAAAATTCTTATGTTTCACTGTCGACAGCAAACCAATTTGGTTAGCACATTTTGATTTGTAACATTAGGAACTCAGTGAATCAGAATAAATTCAAATATAAACCACCAATTCTTTAAACGTCTTGAGAAATCAGTTGAGAAAACTTATCATTACTGCAACGTTCAAAGGTCTCGAAACAATTTCCTCCAACAGTTATTGAGCAAACATACAAACGCAGCTCATCTTTTCACTCAATATTCAAGATCGATGGTACAAACATCAACGACGGATGTATTGAAATAACAAAGTGGCTGAACGTGACAGAAATCGCTTTTGAGGCATTAAAATACCATTTACAGTCGATCGTTGGGAAGCCGGGAGATTTATGTTTATCAGATAAATCCGGAGATTGGAATTACTGAAACCCTACCAAAACGTATTTCAAGAAGCAAAACATGATTATACTTTACTTCACTGTTGAGAATTAAGAAGACGTTATTTCGCAAATGTTTTGGTTCAATTCTCGTGAATGGCAAGAAATTAATAGTTCTAAAAAAACTGTTGATGAATAACCTCTCTCAACATCCTCAAACATCAGGATATGACAGATGACAATCAGGAAACAACTTCTTTCCTAGCTAATACCAAGACGGATACTGGATTATATCTGACAGACAACTATGTGTGTTTGCCGAATAAACTTTCAAGCAGTTGGCCACTGACCCTACTCTTCATCAAAAAATCATTTTCGTCCATGAGGCTTATTTCTTGAAGAATGGATAAGTGAACGACAAAATTTGGGACGATACCATTCCACATGAGATCCAACAGCGTCCAATCCATCCCGAAAAAGTCACTGGAGGACGTGGATTTTAACTGGCGGCGTCATCGGTCTATATTTCTTTGAAAACGACGTTATACAGACCATCACTGTCAATGGCGAGCACTGTAGGTCGATAATTACCTACACTTCTTCTTTTGCCCTGTAATGAATGATCTGAGCACCAACAACATGTGGTTTCAACAGGACGACGCTACATGCCACACAGCTTACGCCACATTGGATATACTGCACAAGCGATTTGAGGGCATAGTCTACTCACGTGTAGGTGATGTGAACTGGCCACCACGTTCGTGCGATTTGACCCCGTTGGACTTTTTTCGAAGTTGCAGGTGTGTGTGAATGAGCCGCAAACTACAGCGGTCCTCAAAGTCAACATAATACATGCCATAGGTCTAATTCTGACTGCTTTATGCGCCAGAGTCATGGAAAATTGGACGTTTCAGATGGGCTCCACCCAGAGAAACCATGGCGGACATTAGATCTATTTTATATTTCATACACAATGGCATCAACAGGTCTTTCAAATTAATAAAAAAAATCGATAATATCATACACACACTTTTGTTTTATTCAAATTCAAATATAGGAAGTGTTTCATGGAAGATCCCAAATCTGATACATCCTTTGTCGTTTAAAATGTTTTATAATTACATATCACTTGACCTTTCGTTAATACAGTTGAGAATATGTAAGGTTTGCCTTTCCTCAGAATGAAAATTTGACAATTTCGCCTTTAGTTTAGATATAACTTTTTGTTCTAGATAAAACCAATCACAAATATCAAAATTGTCATATATTA
>WOGP01002496.1:0-16649 GCA_015342065.1 Leptinotarsa undecemlineata | reverse complement strand
CCATACGCACAACACACGAAACAAAAATAACCATTTGATTATAAAGACACATTTGACCTATCTTACCTTTATACCTTTTTCAATTACTAATATTTATAACAAGATAACTGAATCTCTCAGAACTTTGTCTTCTATGATCATGAAGAACTTTGCTTCTCTCCAAAGCTTCGCTGGAAGAATTTTTCAATGATAATTTAAACTGATGTTGTTCGCATTGAATATTTCATGTATCATTCTGCATTGTGACGTAGTTAAAAGTCTCTTTTGAACCTTACATATAGATATGTATGTTCGTGTTCTGTATCTAATATAATAATATTACATTAAGTTTATTGATTGTGATAACCTTGTTATTCATACATCTGTGGCCATTTATATTCTTAACCAATATTAATGATATTGCCTCATGATTTTTTACTACTTCTCTAATGTTTACTGTAATTGTCAAAGACAAAGAACTATCAAATGATATTTATCTATCTATCTATCTATCCATCAGTGTAAAGGTCCAATGAAACAAGTGAATGGTGCTCGGTAATTCCCCTACATTGGTTATTTACAACTTACCTACTTATTTGACAAGCAAGTATTGTATTATCTTAATTCTGAATGAAATGAAAATAGTAGGTATATCCTGAACCCTGTGAATCCAGTTCACAATGAACAGAGGAGAGAAATAGAGAATCGCTTTTCTGGGTGTATTAGTGAAAAGACGAGTGGCAGACTGGGGCATGAAGTATACGGGAAACTGACCTATACGGATCTATATTTGAATAAGCACTCCAATCATCATCCACGACAGAAAAGAGGGGTTATTAAGACTCTGGTAGAAACGGCAAGACATGTCTGCGAACCGGAAGGACTACAAGAGGAAATGTGTCATCTGACTCGCTTGACTGTGTACAAAAGAAGTTGCCGCTAAGGCCAACCAGATAAATTGGTAGTCGTGACATTGCATACACAATCAGAAGTTACTATGTTTTTATTTTTCTGATTGATTCGGCCGTTACTTGATGAAGGTCCATAGTTATTTCATAAATTACACCATCCGATTTGCTCTACAAACTTTATTTGAGAAATATATCACATGTTTCAGTAACACAGTAGCTTCTTCCACAGTGATTTTAAAATCAATGTAGAAGAAGCATTGTGTTCTAAAAGTTACTACCCGGGAAACGTCCAGTTCAGTATAGCAAACTGAGGTACTTCAAGGTTAGTAAAGACCTGAACAACTTAAAAAAACCAAACCATACCTACCTGGAGCATGGTAGCTGCTGGCAAAAGTTGGCAAACATTATTTTCCGTAACTCTTATCCTGCCGGTATACATGAAATTGATGAGCCTAGCTAATGCCGTCGGCGACACCCCCTGTAACTTAACTCTATTCATATCACATTCTTTCAGTCCTCCGGTAAACATGGCCTTGAAATACGGACTGGCTGCTGCCAGGACCACTTTATGGGCGTAAAACACGTCTTTTCCTACTTCTAATACTACGTCAGTCAACATCTGATGGCTCCTCATCAAATCCATGGCCTACAAGAATGTCGCTCTTTTCATGTGGAACTACAGTTCCAAGCTATTATCTTACCTTCATAGCGTCCTTCAGATAATCAATGATGGTTAGTATGCCCGTCTCTCCCAAACTACCATTCGTGGTTTTCAGGTTGTTTCTTGAACAATAGGAATACCGGTCATCTTCAGTTTCCATGATAACCCTGGAACAAATTAAATATGCTTACTCGAGATAAATTTAATCTCTGACATGTATACAACTATAATATCAAAAATTATTTTGTAAATACTATTTTGTAATATTGTTTATTGCCCGAAGATTTGCATCTTATTGACAAAGTCCAAGAAAAACAATGTTAATATAAATAAAGTACTAAAAAAGTATAAATATAGATATTAAAAAGTTCCAAAAATGTATAAATGTAAATATAAAAAAAGTTCTAAAAATGTATAGATAAAATACCACCATGTATAAGGTGATAGTACAAAGAATAAATTGCTAATATATTGTTAAAAGGATTCGCTAAAATACTCTTCCAAACTATAGTAGGGTCTATCAACAAGTAGGTTCTTCTCCGCCTTTTTGAAATGAATGTTGCTTAAAATTGCAGATCTCATTTCTAATGGTAAATGATTTATTGACGGTGAACAAATTCCTGTACGATTATCAGGGTTTGACTTTACAGAGACATCTTAGTGCCCTCTTCTGTGATATCAATACAGAAGAGAGGAAGGATGAGTTGCATGCTCCCCAAAAAGATATTCCACAACGTAGTCGAAATTCAATAAGTACATGATAAACGGTCTTTGCGACATGGAAACCAAACTCATTTGAAACCACTCTAACTGCATAACATCCTGAGGAGATCTTACTCTTCAGAGTTTTTCTTTTTTGTTTTACCTCTTATATCTCTAATAATAGTCTAGGACCTAGCCTAGGCCCTAGACTAGTTTAGGTCCAGACATCATTGGAAGATGGCAAATGAGACTTTGCTGAAATATGATCCTTGTGAGGATGATATATAATCGAGAAAGGTTAATGCAGTCAGGCTGCTGGAACATAATTCCATGAAAACCAAAAGATAAATTGATAATTACTGTTCTGATCATTCCCATAATGATTTCAGTTTAAGAGCCACCAGTTGACAGCTGTTTCTGCCTGTTGGGCATCGTCAGTACCGGGCAGGCGGTCCTCGATTGAAGACAAAATGTGCCCCATGCCCCCTCCCGGGTTGTGTGCCCGAGTCGCAAGCTCCCTCCCAAAGGAATTAATTCCGCGGTACTGGACCTGGTGACCCTTTCCTTCCACCCCCGTTTCTTAAGGAAACGGTCCCCAATCCAGCTGCTAGGCACTTCAGCAAGATTGAAATCTAAGCTCCTTGGGTTGGAAACCAGCCTTTAGGTGCTTTTATTTCCCTATCTAACTTCGTGTTTTGATTAATTATTTGGCTCTTGTTTGTCGCGGTATTCCTGACTGAATTTTTGCATGGGGGCCCCCAAAGCTAACGGCGGCCAATGTTAAAGCAATCGGGCATTTCTCAGTGAAGCTGAGAAAATGTGAAAAAGGAAGAAAAGTGAAAATCGCGGCAGTGTGCTGAAAGAATGTATGTGGTAGAGCTGAATGAGAATATGGTTATAAACATAGGTGTATATTTTACTTACCGGAGTCGCCTGACAGCGACTCGCGGGGGTGGTCGTTGATTTTGTTTGGTTGGCCTCGTCTGTTTGTCACGTTCACGGAACCTGGGATCATCCATATTCAGCGCGTCGTATAGATCTCGTAATGCTGGATTTTCATTAGATCTGATTCTATCGCTAACGTGACTAGAAAGAAAGCGTGTTCTCTCATATACACGTCCACAAACCGCGCGTCCATGTTTAGGTCTCTGAATATGTACCTATTTGGTACAATTCTCGATGCGTTTACCGTGGCCCTTACGCACGACAAAATGTGAATTACCAAGAAAAGTACTTGATAAAAATAACTGGGCAAACGCAAACGAGACATAAGTGGAACCACCTATTGGAGTGATACCCAAGTAAACTTGCCAAGTTTTTATGCCAGTGTTGGTGATTTGACCAATCAACCGACAAATGAGGTAGCAGAAGTTTGGTAAGCTATCCTGGAATGACATCGGAAAACGAATACATATGTTTGTAGAAATGATACGGAATCGAGAAAGGGTAATGCAGTCAAGCTACTGGAAAATACTTCCATGAAAATCAAAAGATTAATAGATGAGCCACCGGTAGGCAGCTATTTCAGCCTGCTGGGCATCGTCAGTACCGGGCAGGCGGTTCTCGATTGAAATATAAACGTAAACAATCAATATTACTGTAGCTTTATCCCAGCACCAAACCGTTATTGTTAACACCTCGACTTGCTGATTGAAAGTCGTGTCGAAAATAACGATTTTGTGTTGGGATGAATCTCCAGTGATATTCATTAATATACCACAGGTTCCAAATAGCGCATCACAAATAAACAATCAAATTTCGTATTGAACGATCAACAAAAAGTTAATGTCTCACTATGAAAAATTTACTAAAAATAGTGAAGTCATTAGTAACAATAGTACCTGCTTTGTACCGGCTGGTTACCTGTTTTTATAACTACCTCTTCACTAAATAGTAATCTATATTAATGAAAGTCGATAATTTGAATGCATTGTATTGTAAAGTGGCGTGGATTACCAGTTCAACTGATGGTGCTTCTATGTAGTGAAACACGTATTGGAAATAAAATCTATATTGTAAAAGTTTATAATTATTATCGTGAACAGTGTTACTGATTTTTACCAAATAACGGGTCAATGTAATAAGAATTTCAAAGAGAACAGATTCGCTTCTATAACTGAAAAATTTGGTATGCCGCTTTTTGATGAAAATAAACATATTACCGGTCAACGTTGATTTCAATTATTTTACTTACTCAATTGAAAAATCTGCGGATGGCATTTGTCTCCAACTTTGCCAATAATATCTCACTGGGTGATACAGAACTTTCTTTGAGAACTAAAGATGCTATATCAATTCAACAGTACACATCTCTCAATATTCTACCAAGTGAAAACTAATGTGTCTAGTCGCGTCGTTTAAAATTCATCGGAATAAACCAAAGCTGCAAGTCATCATTTAATACTAAAATCTATAGGTACACCACCAAAATTATCTGAATGGGATTACATTTGAGTACTTCGAATGTTTTATTTGATAAACATTACAGGGTGTTCATTTGAAATCACGAGGTTTGGCTAGAAAATAACATAATTCATGTTCCTCTTTTTATTTTTTCCGTCACATATTTAACTACGTCCCCTTCAACATAATCCCCGCCAGTATCCCTGCACTTTTCCATTCGAATTTTCCACTATTCAATACAGTCATTTTCTGAATGTATGTTAATACTTTTTGTCGTTTTTTTCTTTCACAGCTAGTTTCCAGTGTATCAAACCTGATTTTTTTCAATGAAGCATAAAAAAGTCACGAAGTGCTACATCTGGTCAGTAACGCGGATGTTCCAACACAGGTAGCCCATGCTAGGTCAAAAATGTGGACTGAAGCGTGAATATTCGGAATGTTGCCGGCAGAAGTTTTTGAAAAAATGTTTGTACTTACGTGAAATGATGAGCAAGTCCTGATTCTGAAGCCAAAACGTGGCGCTCTACCTGCATTTCGTAATTATGGCTCTTCAAAAACTGAATGAACGTCATATTCCACCTTTTTATGCAGCAAAAAATGATGGGATGCACATGATTTTATTCACTAAGTCACCTTTACACGTTATTCCACTTTGATTCATACTTTTTCCGCGCAATTTTTTGAAACATTTGTTTTCAGAGCTATTTTCTGGTAGTTCATTGTGCAATTGACACATTTGAGCTTGACAATTTACATTTTGGCTGTTGCTGTGTTCAATGGACACTAGAGTGTCCAATTGTGAGACAAGTTCTGAACACTCTGTATAGAAATCCCTCTAATCTCCGCCCTATATCTCTCATACCAACCATCGCAAAAATCATTGAAAAACTAGTTAAAAAACGAAAAAGAGCCTGCATTTCGAGAAAGTGCTACGAGGTAAAAAAAATCAAAAACAATGTATTAAAACAATGGTGTCATAATTATAATTTAATTGTAACGCATAGAAAAGTTTGGGGGGTTTAGGGATTCAATTTATTAAAGTGAGTTATATCCAATTGAGTAATTTTTGAACCCAGAATATGTGGTTCAATTCATGACTTACCTTTTTGTTACACCCTGTATATATTTCAAATTTTTTTCGCTAGCCTTCAAAGAAGTACGAGTTAGGAATTTGTGAATTCAGTACGGTACAAATATGAATAGGAATAAAAACAATATAACAATTATTTAGTTTGTTCAAAGTTATTCCGGATAAAAATTATAAATTACGTTATATGAACAATAAAAGGTTCGCATGTCAACTGGAAGAAACTCCTAAGAATTACAATATTGGCCAAATTCACTGAATTATACTGAACGGTGTTTTTCTTTCAGAGACGCTTTAGTTCATTAACACGTATTGCCCCTGAAGGTACATTCCGTTTCATAAGAACATATTATTATCTGTCGAGTCATTTAAAATTATTAAGAGCGAACCGAAAGTGCAAGTCATCATTATGTAGCAAATTTTGTATCGCAGTGCAGAGGCGGCGTAAGGCCTGGGCGATGTGGCTCACCATCCACGGTCTCGCGCCTCAAAGTCGAAAATACTTTTAAAAAAGTATGGAAAATCCGAAAGTACATGCCATGATTATTTTTATAAATAATACATTGAAAAATTATCAACCTGAAGAGAGCCACTCTTCGGCCACATTTCTGTGAGTATTAGGTAGTAGTGAAATAAAGTTGAGTTTAATTGTACAAACGTAACATTTGGTGTCAGAAGTGGGATAAGTTGGTTCCCCTCTTTCTATTGGCATACCGGAGCTCCCAACATTACGAAAAAGGTTACACAACCAATCCGATTAATCTCAAGAGTATGTGAGTGAGCTGAGGAAGGAACTGGAAATTGTCCAGATTTGCCAGATCCACATTAGAGCTTTTGAGGGACAGGATTCAGATTCGACAAAAAGTCGATGCTGGTGAACTTCAAGGGGGGGGGGGGAAGGGCCATGCAGTGTGGCTTTTGAACAGTGCAACCGATCATTCTCAATTGCCCTTTCCAATTCTGATTTCCATAACAAAAATCTCTAATTAATTGAGAATTACCTAGTGAGGAATGATTTTCCTAGAGCCCTTAGGTATTAGAAAAATAAAAGAAAGAAGTTCCTCTTCCCAAAATACAGGGGTGAAACCCAAATATCACAAACTTCCATTTGTAGAAAATGTATCTGATAAACTTGGAATTCTACTCAGTATCGAACAAATTAAAGTGGCCTTTTCAAATGAGAATACAGTTGGAAAGCATTTTTTCTCGAAACACCACAGGAAATACAATCCAATATAGTGTACAAATTGCACTGTAAAAGCTGTCACAAATGATATGTTGGTCAAACCGGACGATATCTACAATCACAAGTTGCAGAACACATGAGAGACTCTGAGAAACTAAATATAGAAAACCTCACAGCCCTCGTTGAACATTAAAAAGAATATGGACACATTTTTTATTTTGATCATCCAACTATTCTAGATGTTCAACCAGATTCATCCTCTAAGCGAAATGATACGTATCCTCAAATGCGATAGTGTTAACACTAGAAGAAATGTTGATGGCCTTAATACTGCATATTTCAATTTGATACGTGAAATACCTGAATAACTTACCCTTTTATCATTCTTTTTCTTTCTGTCATTGATTAAAAACAGACACCGCCTTATCAGAATCACAGATAACGCCATTCGTTTGTTTCATATCGTTTCGTTTTGGTGTTGTCTCGGACATTTGGTTGTTGACATATTTTTTTATATGTATCTAATATGTGTGATGGTTGGTAATATTGGCAACACGAAGACACTACTTTTTGGTAAGTTATCTAATTAAGAACTCATTATTTCTTGTGAAATTAAAACGATATTAATCGTATAAGTTTTGTGGAAGGTATGTTTAGGAAAATTCATTGTTACAGAGCCCTGAAAAGGAATTTGATTAAATTCGAAACGTCGGCAAACTAACAATAGTTCCCTTAAGAAATAATTGATCGTGTTACCCAACTCAACCGTAAAATCATGTTTATTAATAATTTTAGTAATGTCAAATTAAACAAAATTATTGAATTAGTTAACTGTAAAACAATTATCCCTAATGAATCACTTTGTAGTTTGTTTTATCACCTCATTAGCTTCCTTGTCGATAACACTTTTTATTTAATGATGAAGATGTTGAAAGTCAAAAAAAAATTATCATAAACTAATTTCTCCAAATATACTCATCACAAGTACTTACCATACATAAATACTTTAACATTTGCGTACTTCATCATTTGGAAGTAAAAAATTTCTTTGATTTTTTTCTGCATCAAAAAAATATTTCAATATTCCATAGGAATTATTAAGGATTTTGTATTTTTGTTCTATCAATATTTATTTTCGCTCTCTCTCTCTCTCTCTCTCGATATATTACTGAAATTTTTTGCTATTTTATTAAAAATAAATCAGTCGAACTTTTACTATCGTCGAGATTTTGGCTGAAGCATCATGTATGAGTATTCTGACTGGGCTATCATGTATCTATTAATGGAACTTCCGTGACATGAATCAAGAATTCCAACTATTCTAATAAATATAAGAATGTGTTCCAACGATTTTATAAGCATCAATTATATCAGGAATTATTGCATTATGAGAAAAATGCATTATGAATAAATATTTTTACTATTCCTCCGTTCTCAATAAATAACAGAGTAATCACTTTCAACGACAACGACGGGAGTATAACAAACAATTTCGTAATATATTGATTCAAAATGTATTCATTTATTAACCGAGAATGAGTAGGCAAAATCTCTTCCAAGATGTTTACAGATTCATACAGTGGTATGGAAAATATCAAATATTTGCCTTATCATGCAAAGGTAAATAAACCGGTGTATTGCTTTGAATGCATTCAGTATTGATACATGAGTAATGATACACTCAAATAATTATGAAACTTTTTAACGCTGCTGATTAATTTGAAATACTGAACAAGGACCGATCGTTTTTTCATCGCCGGCATATTCATACAGTACGGAAGCAAAAAGATAAAATTTATATTAAAATCATCAACTTTATTCATTTTTGATACTTTTTTCAAAGGGAATGGTGGGTGTTGTGAGGCCTATTTTAAGGGTGTTACCGTTTCAATATCGTTTTATTTTGCAAAATCGTATCAGCCGATCCTGAGTATTTTATGTTATACAGTGTGTAACACTGAATAACAATGGAATAAATTCATTATTTCGGTTACTGTACATATTTTTAAAAAATGCCGAAACACGTCAAATGTAAATTATAATTTGACATTCTTCAAAGTAAAAATGCCACCCCTACATTCAACCCCCTTCGAATGACAGGTACAACCCCCAATTTTTTAAATGGAAAATATGGATTTGTGATATATCGTTTAAAAGGTCTCTTCATTCTCTATTCAAAAATGATATCGCTTTCAAGTTTATTGCAACAAATAAGATAAAATAAATTAAAATCATTTGGTTACCGAAATTCGATAAAATACACTCAAAAACTAAAATGTAATGCAGAATACGAAAGAGAACTATGGATGTTAACGAAGTAAATGTTCAAAATGTTCACCGCGAACGTCTTTGCAACATCCTAATCTCAAATAAAACTGTCAGGCGTGACCGACCTAATCGCAAGCGTTATTCGTTCTTTTAAGTTTAGTTTGGTACACATTACTCTTTACATATCCCCATAAAAAAATATAATCATGACGACAGATCAGGTGATCGCGCTGGCCATTCAATCGATCCTCTTCTCCCTATCCACCGATTGGGAAATAATGTATCGAGGTATTGCCGGACATTAACTTGGTAATGTGGTGGTGTTCCATTCTGCTGAAACCGCATCGTATTCACTGGAAATTAAGGGTTTCCTGGATCAAGATATATATTTGCTAAACATTGAATGACATCATTTTGAAGTAGTGCCAAATAATTATCGCCATTTAAGTTACCCTCAATGGAAAAGGGACCAATAATGTGGTTTCCTACAATCCCTGCTCAAACATTACCCTTTTGAAGGTATTGCGTGTGTTCTTCTCTCATCCAGTAAGGATTTTCCGTTGACCAGTAGCGGCAATTTTGCCGATTAGATTGACCGTTGAGAGGCAAAGCACACTCATTAGAAAACAACGTCTTCTAATTGGATGATATTGTTATCCATGTCCATCATTTGCTCATAAAAATAAGTTCTTCTATCAAAATCGTATTCCATGAGCTCCTGAGTAGGTATCATTTTATATTATCTAATATGTTTACTATCAAATCAAATCAAAATATACTTTATTGTTCAAGATTAAATCTTATTGACAAAGTGTGTTATGTAAAATGGACAGTAAATATAAACATGAACATAAATATATAAATAAATATAAAACAAACATAAATATAAGTCTAAATACATAAACATAAAAATAAAAACAATTATAAACATAAAGAAATATAAATATAATCATAGTCATATATAAGTCAGGGTGAAAATATACTTTAATATAGAAAGTAATATCTTATTGACAAAGAATTAAAACTAAAACTAAATACAATTACCAATCAGTAGGTATGATGGTATGTCAATAAAAACTAAGTACGAATACACAATAAATCTATATGTATATAATTTTAAGAATGAAAAAAGTTAAGTTGATAAAAGTTACGATAAAAATTATAAAGTGACAAGACATTACATTATTCAAAGCTTTTCAGAACTAAGCCAGGTTATCAACATAATACTCCTGTATACTGTCGAATGCCTTTTTTTCAAGTGCATTTTTCACAGACTTTCGAAATACTGGATAGTTTGCAATATTTTTAAAAAGACTAGGTAAATGGTAGTATATCTTTTTGCTTTCAAATATAACCGAATTTTTAGTTAAAGACGTTGTAGGTTTAGGCAGATGAATATTATCATTTTGTCTTGTATTATACACTGTTTCCTTAATTAATTTGGACTTATGCATTAGGCAGACCGTTTCCAAGATGAATATGGAGTATACAGTTAATAATCCATGTTTGAGAAAGAGTGGTTTGCAGTGATCCCTAGGTTTACTTTTGAAGATGTATCGAACTGCTCTTTTCTGAGACACAAAAATTGAATTCATCAGGTGGTTATTGCCAAATCCCCAAAAGACAATATCATATCGCAGGTGAGATTCAATAAGAGGGAAATAGGCCATTTTACCCGCATTAGAGTCCAGTTCATTCGTTATCACTCTAATTGCATAACAACCTGAGGCTAGTTTTTTATTCAAAGTTCTTATGTGTTCTCTAAATTTTAATTTATCATCTATGTATATTCCTAAGAATCTGGTATGTGATTTGTTGTTAACAATATGACTGCCTAGGTAAAGGTCATTATACATGAATTTAAATGTCGATATGCTTGTTTTGTCAATGTTGAAACAAAGCAAGTTTGCATCGCATCATTGTTTAACCTTTTCTAAATCTTAGGAGATGTAAGATTTCAGAAGTTCAATATTAGTAGCATGCCACAGTAATGTAGTGTCATCCGCAAACATTGTAAATGTTCCTCGAATGTCGAGTTTACTAAGATCATTCAGATAAACAAGGACCAAGATTGGTCCAAGAACTGAAACCTAAGGAACACCACATTCAATATTTGAAGGATCAGAAAATTTATTATGGAATTTAACAATCTGAGTTCTGTTGGAGGGGTATGATTCAATCCATTTATTTGCAACCCCTCTGAACCCATAATAGTTCAACTTTTGAAGCAATATTCTGTGATCCACACAATCAACGGCTTTGGAGAAACAAAACACAGCCCCAATAGCTTCACCGTCGTTTAATCCTATATATACTTCATTGAGCACATTGAAAATTGCATCATTAGCGCTCTTCTTAGATTGGAAGCCAAACTGAGTACTCGACAATATAACCAATTTCTCTATAATTTTCGAGATAGTTGACAGTAATGCAATAGGTCCACCTTTGTACAATGGGATGATGATTGCTGTTTTCAGACATGATGGAAACACTCCTGTTATGAAGGATAAATTGATTGCATCCACTAATACCTGTAGGCCCTCAACTGGTAAATTTAGTAATATTTTGACAGATATTTCATCCATACCAGAAGTCTTTTTGTTTTTAATCTCTGATAGAATTGTTAGGAGTTCTTCAATGTTAGTATTACTTAACTTAACATTATCTGATATGAGTGTGTCCTTAAGATAATGCAAAGGATCTACTGAGGGTATTATGCCTGAGCTTAAATTTTTACCTACCGTACAATAGAATTCATTAAGAGTGTTAGGATCTATATTCATATGAGTGGGGAGCTTTGAATTCTTCCCTCTCAGATTATTAATTATGTACCAATTTTCTTTCATTTTATTTTTTGCATTGTCTATCCAATTTTTATAATATTTCTCTTTTGCAGCCCTAATGACAAGTTTGTAGATACCTTTATATTTGTTAATATAATTTAATAAATGTTCACTGTTTGTGTATTTTTTAATCAATTTCATTGATCTAAAGTTTGCAGTTGATGTTTTCATTCCTAAAGACATCCATGGCTTTTTCTTTTTTCCTTATTGCAAAACTTTTGTTTTGCAACATTTAAAGCCACTATTCTGGGACGCTTGAAGAAATTTCTCGCCCGACATTATCACGTTTTCGTTGGACCACTCGTTTATTTACAATCGTGAAGTACACTAATCTTAAAGAGAGTAAAAGGGCCTCGAACAACCAAAAACCAACGAATAGTCAAGTCAACGGCCACCTTTTTCACTTATAATGAACCTTTGAAAATTACTCCTCTACGAGATGTTTTATCAAAAACACAAATTTTTCGAAAGGTTCTTGCTGAACTTGCACATGAGATTATGTGCAGGTCGATCGCCCTACCTTACCGATTTGAGGAAGCCGGAAACATCGGGTGGGGAATCGTTCCCTTGAAGCCTACTTTGAAAAAGTTCAAATATTGGAACGCAGGTCCATTCGCCATTAGCAGACTTAAGCGAACCAATCACCTTTAGCGTTGACGATGCTTGTTTTCCGATACTTTCCAACATTAATAACATAAATTGAGAATCGACGGAGTACCCGAAAATTGGAAAAACAATAATTTAATGATTTTCCACAAACAATTGATAAATATTTCCACAAATTGGAAAATATTAGTTTCTCGTTCGAAACACGTGGGTGGAGTTTCTCCACTGGTCACTTAGCAATTTACTAAAATAAATCTGTTCTGTCTGTCTGTCTGGACAACTGGACAATCATCAACTAACAGGTGAGTAACGTTCATAATAGTCTGCAACTAGAATGAGAAAATATTTCCTGAACACTTGTCTTTCAGCCCAAACGAACCTACATTATAACTTTTCATTTTTTTTTTCAGACGATCCACTCTCGAGATGGAGAGAGAGCGATCCCAAATGATTTTTGTCTACTGATGGCTATGCAGATTCGGAGATTAACTGACCGAAAGACCATATCCATCGATAATTTCATTAATTTAACCTCAAATTACCGTGCTTAGGACCCTTATCCAGTGCAGTGGAATATTGTCGTGACAGAACAATGGGTGATATCGTGTTATTAACAATTTGAATTACAGTATCTGCTATTTATATTTGTTGTGAATAAAAAATATTATGATAGAGTTGATGATATTCTCTATATTATATGATAAATAATTTAGGTGTCGATTTATCCCGTTACAAATGTCCCCCTTACTTGAAGAAAATTTACCGGGGTAAATTTTCATCCGCGCTAGCGGAACCTCCTGACTTCAAATCTTATGAACTTATCTTCAGTATGAACTTATTGTATTTGAGAGATCGGGGAAGTGGGCCCATTAAATCAGTCGGAATCATTTCCCATGGTCGTGATACTCTCGGTTGAGCCGTCATTAGACCATTGGGGCTTCGAAGGTCTGGCTTATGAGCAGCACAAACGAAACAATTTCTCACAAATATAGACACGTCATATTGTAGTTTGGGCCAGTAGAACCTATCCGCAATGCGATGATACGTTTTGAAAATACCAATATGGCCAGATGTAGGTACATTATGTGCCTTCACCAAGATATCTTGTCTATTCTCCTTTGGAATAACCAATTTCCATGAGTCACATGAATCATCCAGTTCGGGAATACTCGGTTTCACATATTTATAATGCTTACCTTGGTGAACCCTCCATTGGGAAAATTTAATGGGATTACTGATCACCTTTTCCTTGAGCCTAAGATACCATTTATCTTGGGTAGCCTCCGGTGCAATGGTTACCGATTCTATTACTGGAACCGCGCGAGACGGAGCGTCTGGGACAATATTATCCTTTCCTTTGCGGTGCACTATTTTAAAATCGTACTGTTGCAGACGTACTGCCCATCTTGCGAGTCTGCCAGTAGGATCCTTCAAGTTCTGAAGCCACACAAGAGAGTAGTGATCTGTGTAAACGTAAATGGAACGCCTTCCAAGTATGGCCTCAATTTCTCTACCGCCCAAAGAACTGCCAGACATTCTCTCTCGGTTGTACTGAAGTTACGTTCCTGTTTTGTGAGGGACCTACTAAGGTAACATATAACTTTACTCCCCTCTTCCTGACCTTGAGTGAGTACAGCTCCAATGCCAAAACCAGAAGCGTCAGTGTGCAGGTAAAATGGCAGATTATAATCAGGGCAACTGAGTACAGGTGCTGCGATGAGAAATTCTTTGATTCTTCTGAAGGATTCTTCACAGAGATGTGTCCATTCAAATTTTCGGCATTTCTTCATCAAAGCAATTATTGGTGAAATCAGGGAAGCGAATTCGGGAATGAACTTACGGTACCAGGAAAATGTTCCTACCACCCGTCGCACGTCCTTTACCGTGGTGGGTGTGGGAATGTGAAGCATAGACTTTACTTTATCCGGGTCAACGTGTAGTCCGTTTCTGTCGACAACATGCCCCAAATATTTCATCTCCGGTCGACAGAAATGACACTTTTCGAAGCTTAACGTCAAGTTTGCTTCTCGTAACCGGCGAAAAACCTCCTCTAAAATTGAAAGATGTTTGTCAAACGTTTGGGTCACAACTACGATGTCTTCTAAATAGACAAACACATGGGGTTCCAGTTCGGGTCCTAATACACGATCTATCAGTCGCTGCCAAGTAGCTGGACTATTGTGTAGCTCGAATGGCATTCTCTTGAATTAGTAGAGTTCACGTCCCGGGACAGTGAAGGCGGTATACGGCCTAGAAGACTCCGCTACCGGTACTTGCCAATAGGCAGATTTTATGTCCAAAGGTTATATGCGTCGCGTAGCTTATCCAGAGTATGAGAAATATATGGAAGAGGATGTCCGTCCCGTTCAGTTACCGCATTCAACTTCCGGTAATCGACACAAAAGCGATAATTGCCATCCTTCCTTTTGACCAGCAAAATAGGCGAAGACCAAGCACTACTGGATCTCTCAATAATATCATCCTTCAACATCGTGTCCAGTTCCTCATCTATCTGCCTCTGTATCACGGGTGACACTGGATAATACCTTTGCTTGATAGGTGGTGAATTTGTTACTATCACGTGCTCCGCCATAGACGTACGTCCCAATCGGTTTCCCATTGCAGTCCTGTTCCGGTTTACCAATGCCTTCAATTGCAATTCCTCCCTTTCAGTCAAAAGTGTCTGACCCCGCAAATGATCTACAGGATTCAGGTGGAATTCTTCTTTGGAGAAGTGCCACTCATTGTGCCTCAAGTCTGGAACTATTCCCATTATTCTCCAAAAATTAGTACCAAGAATAAGATTTTGGTTCACACTTGGCACTACAAGAACATAAACTAGTTTTACCCTTCCTCCGACACAAAAAGGTACCTGACAAACCCCAACACTCTCGCAAGATTGTCCATTAGCGACGGTACATTGAACTCTCTTTGATGTATCCAAATCAATTCCCAATTTCCTCACAATCTCCCATCCGTTACTTCCAAAAATGGTAGCCGACGCCCCCGAATCCAAAAGTCCTAGAATCTGGTAACCCATCACTTCCACCTTGAGATATGGGCGCTCATCCCGATCAGCATGGTCTAAAATATAATTTAAAATTGGTCCAAACGACGTTGTCGAGTAGGTTTCTGGGTCATTCTCACCTCGACGAATTGAGGATGACCTTGGGCGTTTCCCTTCTTTGAACAACTTGGGCAAGTATTCCTGGTGAAACCCTTTTTTTACAGCCAAAACACTGCAATCTTCGTGGCCAAGCGTACCCGATAGCTTTGTGGCCTGGAGTTCTACAACGGTAGCATACTATCTGTCTTGATTGATTCCCAGGACTCGTCGTTTGTGCCTAAGCCACTTCTAACTCGCTTACATTCCTTTCCGCTTCCACAAATGCGAGATACCTTTCCAAAATTGTTGACTTCCTAGAAGACGGTTCCACATAACTATTAATCATATCCCTTCTTGATTCCATCTGTCGACAGATAGTCCTCAACTCTGACAAGTCTTTCGGTAATGGTTCTCTCAGCCTATCCTGATAAAAAGGATGTAAATTTCGAGTGATAATATTCAGCTTGGCTTCCTCAGTAATTGGACAACCTAAGCGCTTGAAATAGCTTGCCATAACTGCCAAATAAACCCCAATGCTTTCCGAAGCGTGCTGAGTTCTTTTTTGGACTCGTCAAATAAGGCGTTGCTGTGATTTGCAGACAGATACTCTGCTTTGAACTCATCCACCAGTTCCCTCCAATTATTCACTCGAGAACGACAGTCTTTATAAAATTGGTAGGCTCTATTTGCAAAAAGGTCCATACTGGAATCGAAGAGAACGGCTTCAGGAACGTTTCTTGCTAAACGTAACTCATCCACAATTTCAAAGAAAGCAGATATCGAAATCCCCTTGCCATCTCCCGTAAATTTCTGAAGATTCCATTTATGTGGCGGTATCATCTTACTTACCGTATTCAGAGTGGGATCCGGATCTATGGAAGTAGAAGACCTAGCAGC
>WOGP01002495.1:0-16650 GCA_015342065.1 Leptinotarsa undecemlineata | reverse complement strand
CATTCGTTGTGGAATAAAAATCAGATATCATTCACATGAGTTCTACTTTAAATGAATGCTAACAAATTGCACTTACATGGAACACTGCCATCCTCATGATGGCATGAGGATTCTTGTAAATTCTTGGCTTTTCAGAAAGATAGAAATTCAAAATTCATAGTTTTTCCATAGGAACCAAAATTCACCAATGGATTGGTTCAAAATTTTGAGAAATTGCAACGTTCACTCTTATCTCGTGGTTCGTCGGGGTGGGCCAGCACATTGATAAAAGAATGAAACACTTAAATAGGGATGTCTCTATTTAAATATAAATGCAATATATACACCACTGATACAACTTTATAAAGATGGTAGATTTCACAATATTAAAACAGACATTTACTAGCAAAAACACATCAGTCACGGTCGCTGACTAGCGAACACCTGCCCTTTGTCCTAATCGCATCGATTTAACTTCGACTGAGCAGGATTGCCACTTTCCAATTATATCCGATATCCTCGATGGATTTCCGGGCGCACTACAAAATTGAATAGGAAAGTGTCTTTCAAAACTGCTTGTATACTTGAACAACTGTTGGTAACTCAAAAGACAGGATGACAGAAAGAGAAATTCTGGAATTTACGAAATAACTTGTGAGGTTTGCGATATAGAGTATGTTGGTCAAACTAAGCAGGCTATTATTACTCACTACATAGACCAGATAAGTTCAGTGTTGCTCAAATAGAAAATGGCCACATAATAAGCGATCTTTTTAGATACCTTCAAGATTTCAGAAAAAAAAATGTGTAACGAGATGTATGAACAGTGATAAAGGTCCCATTTCTCATATTTTTATGTTCGCATTAGTACACATACAGAGAGAGATACTGGAAATAAATGTAAAAATTAGGTGTCATTCAGGTAGTGAATAACAAAATACTAAAAATGAATAATTAACCCTCGTTATACAAAGTAATGATTCGGCTAGATGCACATGAAATCATTAATATAGCTTTTAAGGAATAGCTTTAGTCATCCAATGATGCTAACTTGGTTAACGAAGCGTGATTTGAGAGACATCATTTTCATTATGGTGAGGAAAAAGTATTTTAAACAAGATTTCATAGTACTGACAATGTTTGTACGTTTGATAAAATAATTATAAAGATCTGTATGTATATTAGGATTTGTTATTTGAGGTTTGATTTCGCTTCACCTAATGTGATATTTTTATTATTTTCAGAGCTTCGAAATCATCAGTTACAGCCGCCCCTAAAGCAGCACCACCTAAGCCTCAGACCAAACCAAAAAGCTCACTTCCTCCAAAACCAGCTGAGAAAAAGCCGGTTACTAGTAGTGACCTGAAATCTGCAGTGAAATCTACAACAACGGTCAAAAAGATCACATCAGAAAGTGTTACAAAAACGGCAAGTACTAGCAAATCGACTACAGCAACATCCAAGGTGAGTCCAACAAAAGCAACTCCTTCTCGACCAGCTGCTGCTACTTCTCGACCATCTGCTGCTCCAAGACCTGCACCTGCTCCAAAAGCGGCATTGACTCGTCCTGCAACTGCTGTCAATACTGTAGCAAAGGCAAGACCAACGACTTTGACAAATAAACCACTTGCCAGTTCTTCGCCCTCTAAAACGACGTCTAGCTTTACTAAGGTAAGAAATTTCATTAAACTTAAGAAAATAGTAATAAATTGGTCTCATCGCCTAAAGACGTAATATTATTGACAGCCAAAAATATGGTGTTTGAATAAAAAACATAATCCGTTATATGGAGGTACACAGTATCAGATGTTGTTAGAATAATGCCGTTCCTTACATGGGTATCAGACAAGGAACAAGAATAATTTAGTGCCGAATTGAAAAAATCACACCTCTATTCAGGAAAAAGTTAAAAATAGCCTTTTTAAATTATGGAATAAAATACCCCTTGAAATTCTTAATTTATACATTCTGTCATATAGTATTTGATATTTCTATTTATATGTTCCCATGTACAATGTATATATGTATACGGATGTTAATTTGTTTAAGCTTTTGTTAAATTAGTTCTAATTCTTTTATTCATATTGATATTTTATGTTTACCTTCTTCAATTTTAATATTTATTCGAATTGACATGTTCCACATCCTATGAGGATATTGTATTCTTGTACAAATGGAACCAATAGTAGTAGTAGTAGTTTATTTGACCAGATTATGTAGTTTATACATTTATGGCAAGTCACACTACTTAATACTTATTATCAATACTTACAAGAAAATAATATAACTAATGTAAATATAAAATGCATATAAATACAAAAATTACTATATAAAATTCAATTATACTTTTTGAATCTGGTTGAGTATTCTGCAGAAAAAACAAAACGTAATTTTCATCTTTTCTGAAGTTTCGCCTTCTGTCTCGTCATTGGCTTTGTTTTTCTTTTGTTCAGCCCCAAGTGAACACTGATCACTTTGATGTTTGGAGCCAGTATTTATGCTGCTGGATAATAATGTTGTGGTTGTGGTAGTCTCTGTGAATCATCTCGTTTGTCCAGACAGTTGGAACGTTTTTCAATTTCAATGGTTTTGGTGTTTCCAAAGCTTATTGTGAGGCCTGTTTCAAGATGATGTTTTAAAGAGGGATGAGGCTGGATCTGTTTTGCGAACAGGTGTTCATGTTCATAGGCTCTTTTGGAAATTCTACTATTGGTCTGGCCAATGTAAATTCTGGGGCAGTTAAAACATGCATATCGTGTCCTTGGGTGTTCGTAAAAAAGTTGATGTTTGATTGTTGGCTGTGATTATTGTTCTTACGTTATGCCTTTTCAGAATTCGGCTTACTTTGTCGATTGCTCCATGGATGTAAGGGAGAAAAGCAAGTTCCACACCTCTTCCTTCCATTTTCTAGTTGTTATATTCTCTTTCCTAAAAATATCTCTCAACTTGTGTCCAGAATAGGTCCATATGTCATTGTCAATCACTATATTCAGATTTGTCAAACACGTGTTAGCTTCATCTTTGAAGGATCTTACTTTGTCAGTAGCACATTCTGTTGAAATCTAAATTTCTTGATACAAAAAATTTGGGAATCTTCTGAAGAAAGAAAGGAAGCAATCAATTTCAAAACAACTCTATACTGAAGAAAAGAGAAATGAAACTTTCCATGTTTTTAACCACTTTTATTTGTAACTAACGTTACTGCAATTTAGTCCTATACGGACATTTTCAAACTTATACAATAAGTTTATTGAACTTATACAATAAGATATAGTTTCATTTCTCTTTTCTTCATTATGATTTCCTACCACGTAGTAACGACTACATCCATCAATTTAATAACTATATACACTATACAAAGATGTGTAGATCATGCAAAGAAGTAACTTTAAGACGCAAACTGGAAGAAATAACCATTTCGAAACAGCTAAGTTTATTAGTTATATTGAAGTTTTGAAGAAAACCCTTCCCATGATGCTCTAAAAAGACCTAGTTCCTTTCACTTTTGGAGACAAGTAAGACATACTATCTGGAATGTCTGAAGGTAACTTCAGCATTTCTTCGGGAGAAGATTTAATCTGAGAGAAATTGTTGTGCGATAAGAACTGGAAACTTGATATGAAATGAAAGGTTTAGTCTAACCATGTTCGATAAAAATTCATTGAAATTTTTCAGGTAATTAACTTGTCAGATAAGACAAATTTGATTTTTATCTTTAAAAAATATCATTTCCATTAAAGCACTACCATATGATTTATGAAATAGATATTTTGAGTTACAAATAATAATACCTTATTTCCAAATTGTATGGGAATGGTCAATTCAAGAAAAAATACAAAAGATAAAAACAGATCTAAACATTCATACAATGAATAGAAACATTTTTCAATTAACAACCTTTCTGTTCTAGTGTAATAGGTGTAATAGGGTATTAATGTTGCCAATAAATTATATTCTTTTCAAAAACTCAATAGCCTAAGTCTCGTTATAAAAAATGTAAAATGTACGGCTGTATATTTTTTTCATTTTTAATGCAGCATAAAATTTTTTGAAGGTACACCAGTTTTTGTATTTAAATTTTTGTCAACTGCATATCATTTTTATCGTGCAAGAGATTGAACTTCAATCTATCAATCACCCTTCGAGTCTTACACATCTAGATCCATTTACATATTCTTTATCATTAATATTTTTGCAACTTTCTTTTCTCAATTTAAAAAATACAGTTTTCAAAAAAGTATTTTGGCAAATATTAATGAAGTTGTTGATGTTTTGTTTTGGGGGTAGTAAGTTTTTTATTTTATTAAGTTTGTTAATTTTTGAACATTCGACAGCGAATTTTAGATTTTTTTTTTCAATTTACGTATACCATAAGTTTCATACCGAATCCATTATCCCAGGTTTCTGTTCGAAAACAAATTTAGATCGATAAATTCTGCAGTTTTTGAAAAAATATATTCGTTTTCAGGTAACTCTCTCAAAAACTTCACCAAGAACGGCAACCGCTCCTCCAAAACCTAAACCTGCACCAACAAATGCCGCTGCACCGAAACCCAGAGTACCCTTGTCAAAAACAGTAAGTAAAGCACCAGATACTGAAAAACAAAACAAAGAAAGTGCCAACAAACTGACAGCATCACGAAGCGTCACTAGTACTACAAAAACTACAGGGACTGCGACTTCAAGAACAACTTCTAGTAGTGTTCGTAGGGTGGAAAGCAAGGTAATATTTCAGTGCATATTTTTATAAAAATTTGGTGAAATATGGATAAATAGATTTATTTGGTTATTTGTGAATTACACATTTACGACGTGTCAAAAAAAGGTCAGATGCAAAATACTATCAGATATTATAACAAGAAAATACCTAAAATTAACTAGATGCAAATATAAATTTCATGGTATCGAATACTGAACTATATACATGTACATTCGAATAAATTATTCAAGAATCACTTTATTGTGAGCTTTTCACTAAACTCAACACATGTTTCGCTATACAATACCTTCTTCTGCAGTGTCTTTTTAGAGTAAAAACATGCCTGAAGAAGGAATTGTATAGCGAAACACATGTTGCATTTTTGTAAAACTGTTCAGTGAAAATATCACAATAGTGGGATTTGTCAAACTTAAAAATTCAAGAGTGGAGACATACAAAAATCAGGTTGCTCGTTTAAAGGTATATATTTTGGGTTTTGAATTAATTTATTAATTTCCATAGCTTCCAGCAAATTCATTTTCTTCCCTTTATTACATATGTCTAGGATTTTGAGGTTATCTCAACCTCAAATTCTGCACACACCTTTAGTTTGGATGACACTACATGGTTAGCTAAGTAACACCATTCTACATCCAATATGGCGAGCCGCCCAAGATGGAAAACTAGTTTTTTATGCAACTCCATGATATTGGTATTAATTGAAAGGGTTTGCTGAAAATAATGTGAAAAATAACGAAAAAAGAATAATAGAAGAAATAGCTTTGAAACTTTTACTTTTTCACTAGTTCATTAAAATGAACCAACTTTAATTTTTTCACTGGCTCATTAAAATAAACTGCATAGTATTTTCAACATTTTTTGTGGTTCAAGAGGTACAACTTTAATATTAAGTTTGAAAAATACCACTTCCCATTACAATTTTCAAGATGGATGGCGAAGTTAAAAATGACATTTCAAAAAAGTAAATGTAGGCGAATTGCTGGGAAATTTAATTTTCTAATATTTCCTCAATAACAAGGTGAACTTTGTCTTTTCTCCTTATTATTTCAAGTTGTTTGGCAATATTTCCATAGTTGAGGTAACAGTGCCCTATATTGAATTTGGATAAAATGGCTCCATCATTTTGAATTGCTATCATTGCCATTTTATCAAATGGTTTAAAAAATATTCAGGGTTCTATTAAAAAAAAATTGACTTGGTTCCATTTCAGGTTAAGCCATAAGGAAGTTCGGAATTTTTGGAAAATACTTTGCTTTTTACTTCTCAATCTTTATACAAAAAAAATGTGGAAATATACCAAAAGAAGAAAGAAAACAATTGAGTTCCAAATAAACTCTACAAAGAGTTATAATATAAAATTTCACTTACATAAAACACTATCAATCACAATGGCATACTTCAAAGTTTCAGAATAAGACACTTGTCTTTTTTGGGAAAGAAAGTTTTTGGCTTTCTACTACTCCATCTTGAAAAGCCAAAAACTTTCTTTCCCAAAAATTGATCACTCCTAAAAATATAACCCCTTCAATTCACACCTGTCTTATTACCTCATCAGGACCTTTTTGGGTAATATGACAAGACGAAGGAAGCACTCATTTCACTCAAAGTAAATTTTTAATACAAACCATGAAATTATAAAACAACAACAAAAATTAATTGGCGCTCCTGGGCGACTTCATTGATTCCAGTGGCGCTATTGTTTTTTCAGCTGCAGGAAAACCCGGAAAAACCTGCAGCACCACATCATCTGAAGATCTTGATCTGCCAATGTCTTCTCTTTCATAAAATAAAATGTAGGGTGTCTCCAGAGGCTCCAATAAATTCTGTACATCGCCAGAACACATAAAGAAAACATTACTTTAACGTGTATACAAAAAAAACTTGAATATTGGAAACAGAATTTAAATTCAATAATAATCAAATAGAATAAAAATTAGGTATAAAACTCTTAGAATCATATATCGATGAAAAATTACTTTGAAGAAATTATCTAGAAAATTTAGGATGTAAGCTCTCCAATAATTGGGGACTCAAAATAAATAACCTTTATTGATACCAAGTACCATAGATTATTTAAAGAGATGACAACAAAAAAGATAATACATTTCGCATAATTTTTTAATGCCTAATCAATTCAAGTTTGTAGTGTTCAGCAGCCTTTCGGGGTTCAGATAATATATAAACTCCAAGCCAATACAAAAATTGTAAAATGAAACAATGAAATGTATAATCAAATTGAATTTTTGAGAGCCAATGAATTATTTATGAATTAAAATTCTGTAAATTTGTCTATTTTGTCAGGAATAAACTAAATCTTCCAGTTTAAATTTTAATGATGTGAATGAGTTCATGAACACATGCATCCTCGAGGTCCCTCAAAATTTCATATAAATTAGAAATGATTAGTTATTCAAAATATATTTTCTGAATTTGAAAAAAAAACATATATATACTCATCATTTCTTATTTTTTTAAATATCAAATGGTAACTTCCTTCTCAAATTATCAAGTGTTTTTTTGCTTTGTTTGTTGATATACATTCTAGTTTTCTAACAAATTGCAATAGATTTTTGGGAAAATAAAGAGTTATTATTTTTTAGGTCTCAGCAACACGAACGACCCAATCGAAAACGACCACAACTACTATGAAATCTACAACTGGTAAAAAACCAATAGAAATCATCAGGAATGCATCTAGCAAGACCAAGACTACTACAAAAATCGAGAAACCTAAAGAAAATGAAGCCTCAATAGTCACCGAGGAAATCTCGGTTAACAACATAAGCTCAACAATCGATAGTGAACCTCAACTGGTTAAGGATAATTCACCAATCGATAACAAACTAATAACTGAATCTACACTTATTCAGACTAATACTGCAGACTGAAAGAATTACTAACAATTTATATACTGTTTAGCTTATGATATGGAATAACTGTTACGATTAAATTTTTTTATATCTTTATGCCCTTAACTACTATGTGTGTATAGAGCTGTGGTAATGATTAGTAATGAATATTCAAGTGGTGTGGATACAAGAGACTTTAAGTAATGAAAAATATTTTAAGTTTAATTTATACACATCTATCAATAAACGAATTGACGATATAAATGTCAATAAAAAAAATGTATGTATATCCTAAGTTAAGCTTTTTACTGCTTAGGTGTGCTGATGTGATGCTATGCACTCTTCTGTATATATATTTAAAGTTTATATTCATGAATTTTATAATTGGGTGCTAAATTATGTTGGCCTTTTCAAAATGTGTTGCAAAATTTATGAAAGATACTTAATGAATAATATTACGGGAATATGTTTCCTCACATCCTTTTAACACTCTTTTTAAAAACGTTTTAACCTTTCTGAATTGATAAGTAAATTAGTAAGTATGCAGGTATTTTAATTTAACTACACCTTTATTTTTTTTATACTTAAGATTTTGTTTTAATGTTGAAATTTTATTATCGTGTTTGTCCTTTAGTTTGCTATTTTATTTATTATTTGTGAATTATACTACTTTTCAGCACAAAATAAAAGCCTTTGCAGGGTTATGTTCTTTTATTTATTCCAAAGAACACTGAGTAGGTTGAATCTCTTTATTTCATGAAGAATGCAGTTGATCGTTTTTGTCAAAATATTTTACATAGGGAGGAGTCCCAAGTGTTGAGTAGACCATATTTCTATGCATCTTGATTTCTTGAAAATTAAAAGATTAATAGGTAAGTACTTTTCTGATCATTTACAATTTGATTTCAATTAAAGACCTACCGGTATATGGCTCTTTCATCCTGTTTGTCATCATTAGTACCGGGCAGGTGGTTTTTGACTGAAAACAAGCAAGACAATTATTTGATAAAAATCACTAAAAGCAAAAGTGGAACCACTTATTGGTGTGACACCCAAGTTAGCTTGCCAAGTTCTTATTTAAATGTTAATAATTTGACGAATCTCAAAAAACCTGCGGAAATAGAAATTTGGGAAGCTATCCTGGAGTGCTATCGGAAAACGAATCCACATTTCTAGAAATTATATAAAATCAAGAAAAGCTAATGCAGATGATTCACAAAGGATGTCTCATCCATAGAGATCATTACAGAGGCGTGCAGCGACATAAATACTAGATCATTTCCTGTGAACCCACAGTCGTCGCTTGTAAAATAGGCAGATTGATGATAGGAGGTCTCGATGTTATACTTTATTGAAAATAGCTTCAAAAGCAAAACGTCGAATATACAGGGTGTAAAACATTTAAGGAGGTGATTCCTCATCGAAAAAAAGATAGGATCTTTCATATAAAGAAATTTCAGTGGAGCATCCCTTTTTAAGATACATCCCCTTAAAGGAGTACATAAAATTTGTATAAAAATTTTTTTCACAAGCACTGAAAAAGTTACAACATTGAAATTAACCTGACGTTTTGTACTATCAAAAAGTCAGCCAGAAATTTATTTGGTTTACCCCATGGTTGTAAGGGGTGGAAAACGCAACCCCTAAAATTTATTTCCAATGTAACTTTTTGTCTTATCATTTGTATTCAATTCAGTTCATTGTCTCAAGAACCAATGAATGCTTATTATTAGGGACTATAACTAACTAACTACAAAGTATAATAAAATAACATAACATACATTACAATGAACACATATATCTAAAAAAAATATCAATGAAATGCAGTCAAATAATGAAATTGGTTACAGAAACTATATGTTGAAAACGTGTAATAGAAATAAAATGCAAACTATGAAATTCCACTAATTAGATTTTTTTCAATAGATATTTGAATTTTGTAATGAAATAATACTTCTTTATTTTTTCTGGAATTGAATTATATATAATGATCCCATCATGATAAATCGACTTTTTTCCAATTATTCTTATAATTACCAAAATTAATTTTTGTTTGTGCATACCCTAACGGGCATAAGCATTCAGGCAATCTTTGGATAACTAAGTAAGAAAATTAATATATTATAGTAGTAACTAATCCCTCGGCTTTAATTTTTTAGAAAGTTGGGAAATTTTGCTGGTGGGGTTGGGAAAATTTGGATTCCCCTCCCGGTTTTTCTTTTCGCTACGGCCCTGTGTACTACTATTCAATTAGTCATGCTCTGTCATTTGGTACCTATACTGAGGTAGTTGTGAAAAAATATATAATCCACCATTTTGTAGCCACCAAAGTATACTACTATTCTACTAGTCAAGTCATTTGATACCCATATTGACGTAGTTGTGAAACAATGTGTATTCCGCCATGTGTCTACTAAATTTCAGATCAATCTGTCAACAGGAATAGGGTAAAACTTGAGTTACTTAATTGCACCCAAATAAATAAATAAATAAACAAACAGGGTAAGCTAAAAAAAACAAAAGCTACAATCGATAACAATATACTGATTAAGATTCCATTCATCATTCCGATAGTTTTTTTTCATTGGCATCAGTGTTGTTATTATTAATCGAACACAATAAACTAAATTAGAGGCAGTTCATGTCAGAGCATGGTTCTTTTTCATTAGCACCAGTTTTGTCCCTTCCTTATACCTAAATCTTCAAAAAACAAACAAATGTCAACTGCTACCCAAAGAATAACATTTACCGAATATATTGTGAATAAAGCAAATTCTACTAAGATAATCTAACAAATCGGAAACGAGAATCGTCTGGATCCTCCGGCACATTCATCCAATAGGCGAAACCAAGACCATCTCTAAGAACAAATACTGGTTCAAAAGGAAGATTGCGGAAGCGCAATAATACTGTTTTTGACTGTGCAATCTTGTTTGCTGCAGAAGTTGTTCGTTTTAATTATTATTCAATTCCGACAATCTATACTGATAATATATGAAAAATAAATGATACTGATGAAGTTTGCTTACGAGGTTTTATAAAAGGTTTTAGAGACCCCGTAAAGGTAGTTTCCTATGCAGTAAACTTCTCAAGTGGAAATGATGAATTAGCTATTTGCTAACAATATTAGCTTTTTAGGCGTTTCCACCGATATCGTACCTTCATTGTTCTTCTTCATTCATTGTTCATTAAGAAAATCAGCAAGGTATTAGTGCTTTCTCCAATTTTGAAAACAATATAAGTACTCAAACACTTTTCAAAAGATGAGCTAATACGTTCACATCTCGATTGAAACATGTGCATTACCAGATTATAAAATAATATGAAAAGTGGAAATCGTAAAATTCCGCTAAAACACCTGCTCTCAGCACGTTATGATTTCGGTAACGGGTTATGAGATAGTCACGAATAAAAATTACACTAAATAATAACGTTCAAGTGTTCATGATTATAATTTTGATGTGAATTACACTAATTTCTCGATTATAGAAGTATAACCGATTTGCAGCCTAACTAGTTTGACAAGAATTACAGAGTTAAATGGCAATTAATTGAGATAAATATCCTGATGAGTGGATATGATGAACATATGTAAAATACATAATCATCCATATCAATAAAAATTCAGCCCCAATTTGTTTCATTCAGTTTGTACTCCAAATACTCGTTATGGAATTGAAGGAGATATCATTCACATGATAAAGTTATGAAACTTCACTAACATGGAACATTATTATCCCCAATGGTAGATTTCGAAGTTTTGGCATAAGACACTTGTTTAATTACCTTATCAATACTTATCTGGATAATATTACAAGATGAAGCATTCATTTAATTCATATAAATATACACCATTCAATTTAAACAAGATTCCTATGGCTGGGATTAAATCAAATAAGCATATGAATGTGTTCATTGAGGCTGAGACTATGGCGAGAAGCACTTTCTGCGCAACCTCTGCTGCAGGCAACCAGTGATGCAGTTGAACCCAGGTTTGTGTTTAATAAATCCTACAAAATACAAATAAAACCGAAAACAAAATCAGATACTACAAATGCAATACGCATATATACAGACGGCTCAAAAACCGAAGAAGGCTCAGGATGTGGAGTGTACCCCAGATCACTAAGCCTAAGAATTAAGTGGGGAATGGGAAAAAATACCAGCGTGGTCCAAACATAACTGGCTGGTATCTCAATCGCCACAAAAGAAATACCCAGAAAAGGAATTTCTGTCGAAAACATAACAATCTGTAATAACAGCAGACAAGCCCTATCAGCCTTAAACAGACAACGTGTTACCTCAAGGCTAGTACTAGAGTGCCACCAAGATTAAGCCAAAGCCTCGGTAGATTTTAACTCCTGAGGTGGGTTAAAGGGCACGTCAGGAGAAAAGGTGATCGCATTGCCGACTCTTCAGCCAAGTAAGCGGCTGGACTAAGAATTTTAGGACCCAGTGGCACCTAAGGCCTAATGTCTTCGACAATTGCGAAACTTGCCAAATGTTACACCCATGCTCAATCCCTGAACAGATGAAAACAAAGAATGCACTCTTGCCAGCATCTCCCTGGGTGACCCTGGGAAGCTGTCGCCGAAGAAATATCTAGCGACGACCAGGAAAATCTACGGTTGACAGTAGGATTGCTGACTGGCCAATGTCAACTAAGGAAACACCTCCATACTATGGGGCTAGTGGACACACCTCTATGCAGGATGTGTGAACAGGAAGATGTCCGGAGTTATCGTCAATAAGAGAGTATGCGTTCGGCAAGTGTTGGCCTACACTTGCCAACATGAAGATTTCCCAGTGACCCGTCCATCTTCCTGGAAAGGACAGGATGGACGATGCCCCAGGAGGACAACTCCTCGGGAGGATGTACAATGGGTCACATTTGGCCTAAATGCTGTGGGCTCACACTCACCCTCCCTACTCTGCAGATACAGATGCAGATGGTGGTCGGTTGGCAAGATGTATGATTGTATTCCCAACATATCAGTTTTCCAGTAGGTTTTGATTATGAGAACGTCCACATAGAAACTATAATGTTACTATACTCTGGACCTGTTTGCAAAAATGTAAATCAAAAACCACATTGTTCCTATACTATAGACCAGTTCGAAAAATTACAATCGATGTGCCTTCAGATATATAATTTCTTTACTCAATTTCGTTTGTTGTGATTATCTGAGGTGTATTCGTTTTCGCACATCATCATCGTGTATATACAATTGCGAATACGTCTCTGTCCCATTTTATGTCAACTGTCTATCACAATAGGTAATTTGAAGCGGCTGTCGATCACGTCAGTTCCAGGAAGCGGCTCAATCTGTCTGCTTTTGAGCCCTGTAATAATTTGGAGCCGTGGTGGCGGCCACAACTGGAGAATTCGCGAGATATTCGCCGACCAAGACGTCCGTCTTTGATTCTGTCATTAGGAATTATTAGCATTTTGAGTGGTTGGATAGTTGCGTGATCGCAAATAGACTTGTAACCGGTTCGCGGACTTTTGCTTCTAACCCTTAGAGCAAATTCAATAAAAGTCGGTAGCAGAGACATTTTCCGGGGAATTTTACTGAATAATTCAAGATATGTGCTGTGATAGTGATTGCATTTATCAACTAGAAAATTTCATTAGGTTGTTTCAACAGTCTTGTCAGTTTTATGAACCTTTTTTATTTAACCTGTAAGAATTATGTGCTTAGTGTGTTTTTGTCTGATGCCAATTGGCGAAAGTTCTACTGGTGATGAAGTTATTGAAGATAAGAAGATGAAAATGAAAATTTCCGCTCATCGTTTTGAAGTTCAACTCAGCACACGTCGAACTTCACTGTTTAGGAACTCGTTTATGTATAGAACTGCGTTCATGTGGAATAAACTTCCTGAGAAGGTTTTTCCTAATGGATTCAATCTCCAGCGATTCAAATCCAATGTGAATCGCTATTTTTGTACAGGTACCACTCTGAGATGCCCTTAACGATTTTTCTGTAGTACTTGTATAAAAAAATTTTGAAAAACTTCAGAACGGAGAAGTCAGATGTGTTGATAAACTTGAGGAAACTTCCTTGAAAATTGAATAATTATGTTTCGTTTATTGCTATTTGGTCGCAGAAAATACTCGATATTTTTCTAAATTGAAAGTTTATGGGATACTCACCGACGGGGAACCTGAAAGAGATTACGAATCTACCTATTGAAGTTATTATGGAATTACTAGGATGCTTGAAGAAGCCCTCAAGAAACCTCAAGTCTGATTGAGATATAATGACGACACTTTCATAATTTGGAACCATGGAAATACTGAACCAGACCCTTTCCTCAAACACATCAAGAGCCTGACACCTTCATCACCTTCACAATGTAAAAGGAAATCCACAACGAATTGCCATTCTTAGACGTTTTGGTGAAGAGGACCGACACTAAGTGGGAAATATCTGTATACCGAAAACCCGCTCACTCGGGACAGTATCTGAACCACGAATCCAACCATCATCGATCAACTGATAGAGGAATCATCAAGACTCTATTAGACTGTGGTTTCGGCCTCTGTAATATGAAGAAAGGTTTCGAGAAGGAACTAGACATCATCAAAAATGATCTTCAACAGAATGACTACTTCAAAGCGATGGTAGAAAAGACAGCAGGAGCCTCGCAAGAAAGAGAAGCCGTCACAACCAGTGCTTGCACTTCCCTACATCAGAGGATTTTCGGAGAGGATGAGCAGAATTGGTTCCAAGTACAACATCAGAATCTGCATCAGATCCGGTAACACTATCCTTAGCAGCTACACGAAAACCAGGCCACCAAACGCGGACTGCGATTCCAAGACATGCATTTACCGGATACCCTGTGAGTGCGGAAAATCCTATATTGGTGAAACTAAGAGACCATTGAATGTTCGCATTGCCGGGCACAAAAAACACACATAGCGAGGGGAAACCAGGAAATCAGGAATAGCAGACCATGTTTGAGCCCATCAACACAATATCGAGTGGTCCCAAGCTGATATCTTACACAGAAAGGAATATTGGTTTAGGAGAAAATTCAAGGAAGCCGCATACATGTTATCCAACAACGTATTCAGCCAAGCGTAGAAATACGCAACAATTGGAAACCCATCATCAAGCGAAAAATGACCAACTCCCGCTAAACCGTCATCTCTCACTGAACCAGTTAAGCTGAAAAAGGAAAGCGGAGTACTCGAATGACCCCTAAATAGTCATCTCTCGGAGGAATCAGTCCACGGAATAAGCTTGATCTGCTTATGTCATCGATGACATCGTAATGATTCCCTTATCCTTTTTTTGTATCAAGATGGAGTAGTAGAAAGCCAAAAACTTTCTTTCCCAAAAGATAAGTACTATTCTGATCATTCACATATTGATTTCAACTTGAGAGCCACCGGTACTGACGATGACTAACAGTAACTATGGGATTGGAACCTTTGGTGTGAAAGTTAAATAACTTCTTTGATCAATTACCCAGACACCAAACTGATATTTTTGCACTAGACGCGCGTTTCGCCAACAAAGTTAGCATCCTCAGGAGAAGACCACTTTTTTTCTTCTGAGGATGCTAACTTTGTTGGCGAAACGCGGGTCGAGTGCAAAAATATCATTTTGGTGTTTGGGTAATTGATTACCCGAAGACTGTTGTGGATACTAACAATCGAAACGTCGTGACCTATCGTGGCTTGAAACCTCTCAACTTTTTTATTTTTATCTTTATTTTCATTTTGTATTTCTTTATTCTCAATTTTTTTCAATTGTTCTATTTTTACTTGTATTTGGTTTCACAATTATTTCATTTCAGGTTTTTTTGCTTAATATAATTGTTATTCACAGCTATTTATTTTCAATTCTTCTTTTTTAGTTGTTTCAGGGATTTCAAATTATTTTATATATCAGACAATGAAAGTCCGAACTAGTGAAATTCACATTGCTTTCTAATAAAGTCACATGCCTCCATACTGAAATTAAAAAAAAAGTTCAGCGTACATCAGCCTGTGATTCACTCATTAATATTATTGAGGTTGAACAACTACTGACTTGTATTATTCTAAATGTTTTAAGAAGAAATTTCAAAAGTTATCTAAACAACGTGTATTTTAACACCATCATTTGCAGGATGCAAGCAACCTCATGTTAGATCCATACAATTCACAAATTACAGTAAGAGATTTTTTCTCAACCGTATTCATTTCAAGAATCGAATATGAAATTGAGACCATAATCGTTTCAATAAATATCCACTTCGTCCGGCGCTAGTGAATTTTAGTGGACAAACTTTTTTAATCACCGCGTTCCTCGAATCGCGACCAGGAGTTTGTTGGCGAATAATCGAACATGTAATGAAAACAAAGAGCCAATTTAAATGGCCCCATCTTTGCATGAGATCTTCCGATAAGGGACCAGGGTAGCGCCAGGTCTCTTGCTGCTGCTCGAGTATCACTTGGTCTTCATCGTTCCAAGAACACGCCTGCTTTGATTTATTCATCTCGATGATGGTCGCCGTGGCTCGCCAAGACTGATACTCACCGTACTATTGAAACATCCAATTAAGAGGTAGTTTCCACGGGGTACAGTCATTCTAGTCATTCCAGCGATTATGGCAGTCGTTTTATTGGTGGAAGAGGTGGGAGGATATCGTGATCGGTTGGTAAACGTTCAGGGAGAAACAAAAATCTTTGAGATGAGGTCTAATGAAATCCGTCACTGTGAATATTTGAGTGTAAAACTTCAGTTGTGAAACAGTTTTTTCGTACAACTGTCATCATAAGTGACATTTCTAATGGTTGTCAAGAGTATTGAAAGATCATGTTTGCAATGTAGCGTGTTGAAGATATTTTAATTTAATACTAGTGTTAAAATATTTTCAACATGCTATTGAATAATTATGTTTGAATAATTATGATTTATTGCTATTTGGTCGAACAATATCGAGTATTTTCTTCGACCAAATAGCAATAAACGAAACATAATTATTCATCTTGATACAAAAAAAGAGGGTAAGGGAATCTTCCAAAGAAAGGAAGGAAGTAATCAATTTGAAAATAAGTTACTCTATACATGGATGTGTAGATCATGCAAAGAAGTAACTTTCAGA
>WOGP01002494.1:0-14876 GCA_015342065.1 Leptinotarsa undecemlineata | reverse complement strand
CCTCTGGTTTCTTGCTATCGCTTCACATTCACAGATCACATGCAGTGCGGTTTCTTCTTGACAGAACCTGCATTGGGTTTCTTCTGTCAGACCCATATTGCTCATATGTTTCCTGAGTCTGCTATGCCCCTTTAGTAGACCCACCACTACCCTTACAACCTTATGTTTGTGATTTAGCAGGTCTTCCGTGAATCTGAGCGATGGTTTCTATAAGAAGTCTTTCGCCTGCCTCATTCCTGGGAGCTTATTCTACTAATCTATCGATTCGGCTTGCATCCATGAAATTATGGATGTCTTTATACATGCCTTCGCTACCCCGCAGAAGGGTTCTGGACCGATGATAGCATTGGATGCGCCTTCACGGTTTAGAACATCGACCTCCTCATTGCCATTGTGACCCTCATGTCTGAGGGTCACAATGTCAATGAGAAGGTCGAGCTAGAGTGACCTCATTTTGGGTACTTAGCTGTGCTCAGTATGCTCAGACAGCTTCCCACCAGTCTTGAGAAAACTCGAAATGAGCTAAGCGCCTTAATTGCCACCTGGCTGTCGAAGAAAATAGGAATGGTTTTTTTTGTGTGCCCAACACATAGTTCAAAACATTGGTATCCGAGTAAGTCAACACGGGTTCTGAAGTTGAAATGTTTTTTACATGTTTCGAATCAGTTTTTGAATTTCTTGGTATGTTAGATAAGATCTATGATGAGAAAATAATTTCAAATTTTTAATATGTTTCTGAATTTAATATGTACTGAACAATATGATATTCAAGTTCATATAAATAATTTAAAACGTGGAAGGCGCATTTTGCAGGCCGAATTTCATCCTCAAGTAATCGAAGTGCCCATTATCCATGGTGAAGGCTGTGTTTTCGATTGAACATTGACTTATTTCAATACGATAAAATCTGCTAACAATGTTTTTCGTAGTAAAATTTTGAGCTCTATCAAATTTGTCTAGTAAATCCGCGATATTCGAAATCGGACATCTGTCGTCAATAGTTTTTTCATTAACCTCTGATAATCAACAACTAAACGCAATTTTTGTTCACCGTATGCAATAAATTTTTTGGCACTATCCAAATCGGTGATGACCATGTGTATTTTGATGTTCTTATCAAGCATTTCGTTTATTTGTTAATTTTTTTGTCATTTTTGTTGATATTCAGGTATTTGTAGGACTTTGTATGTACGGGAATTTCGTTTTTTGTTCGGATAACGTGTTTGAGTTTCTAAGTTAGTGTTAGATCGTCATTCTTTGTTGAGTTTTCTAATAACAGACTTCTCTTCTTACTTTATGTGATTAGTACGAATGCAATCCGGTATTTCGTCATTCTGATAGTGTGTATCTGTTTGTTCTTGTGGAATGAAAAAAAAATCGATTTTATACGATTTTATATGTCTCAAATTGTCATTTGAAAGGGGTTGATTCAATGTGGTCGTTCAATATTATCATAATGGGTCTGTAGGTTTTGGATGTCAACGAGTGCTTGTCCATTTTTGCTGAAGTTGAATTTTGTGGTTTAATCAGTTTTCTTAAATGACTTTTCTCATTATGAATGCACCCTTCTAGAATATTAACTGAGGCCTACCAAGAAATTAAAACTACTATCGTTGCTTTTTCTGTATCTAATAATCAATTATTTGTGAGATAAATATTGAGATACAAATCAAATCGTTTGAACGAATTACGCCATCCAAGTAGTCGTGAAAATGATATGAAATAAAGTCAATGTTGTAATCGCTATTGTGAACTATTTTATTGTAGACGGTGTCGAAGGAAGCACCTGATGGCTGTGGAGAGAAATTCGATGACACATTATTTCTTTTGATATATTGAGTATTTATGATTTTTGCAAGATATTAGTAGTAGCTACGGTGAAATAAAAATAATTATTCATTCATTAATGTTTGTTCCTGGATAGAGTACAGTTCGTTAAATGTAGTACGTTAGTCAGTGCTTTTTGAAATATTATTGAAATATAAGGGTGTTACAGTGGAAGTTTAGTGTATTATTTCTACTCGAAGTTCACTTAAGAAGTGGGATAGTAATATACATGAATAAAAATTGTAGAGCTGAGAGGTTGTGAAAAGGCGCAAGTTCACAATATTCCTAGAAAATTTGGAGAATAATGGAGTCGATGAATTTCTACCTTATTATTCAGTAAATATTTCTCGTTCTCAACCTTATCGAATGTAAGAAAGTTGAAAAAAGTTGAAATCAATACAAAAAAATAACGAAACAAACCGAGAAATATTTATACCAGTTTGAATATTGATAAGCCATCGATTCAGAAATTCGGTCCAGCCTGTCAAGTTATTCAATCCGTTCGGCAAGTATTCGTCGACTATGCACGTAAATAATACCACTCATCCAAACAAGTGTTTTCTCTGTGAATAAAAATGGAGACATTTCTTTCGGAATTTTTCCTAGTTACATTGAACTTTGAAAACTATTTTAATTATAGCTGTATACTATTCACAGCAAAACAAAGTAATTATTGTCTTTGAAAAATAAATAAATAAACTGAATTCAAATTCACCCGAATTTTCGTCAGTATAGGATATCTAGCTAAAAACTTGGGTCATGCTAAAAGGGCCTACAGGATATGATAAACCATTTCACTGAGATTCTTACTGTTGTTTTACTGAGGAATAAATGAAGGCGATCAGTCAATAAGAAAATGAAAAGAGTGAAACATTCTCAGCAATAGTGCATAAGTCGTAATTAAACAAAAAAGGTCCATTCCCCTCAGTTCCTGAATTCAAATGGGTTTTGGAAAACCACCTTCATACACATTCGTACTATAAAAAATTAATAACTTGATATGGGTATTTTATTTTTTATGAAAAAATCAATTGCTCAGGAAATGAAACCGTTGTTAAGTGTCAGAGGTGTCAGATCAAATAAATTTCAATATTGTTAGGACAGTTTTTTGCAATTTGATGTCATCATCAGTTGCGATTATTTGACATTTTAGATTTGGCTATTATAAAATATGGTTAGCACATAGTTTTCAAACGAATTTCTTCTTTGTTATTGTTCAAATTCAAATGTATATCAGAGGCGAAGCTGAGAAACTGATGTCTCCAAACTCAATCGTATGTCAATTTGAGAAAAATATTTTCTCTTGATAACAATACTATTACAGAGTCTAGTTCTGTATGCGTGAACTCCGTTATACGAGTGGAAAGAAACTAAACAAGCTTGAATCATTCAGGGCAGAAGGGTTATTATGCTGGCATTCCATTTGGATTCCATGACATTGGCTGTGATGATCTGAAAGTGATTTCGAATTGGGGTGAAAGTAACCAGGTTCAATTCAATGCCACAAAAACTCAGGCATCCGTTTTCGTAAAAAGAATAATGTTTCCCAACCGGATATAATAATGTCAGGACAGACAATTCCACTTTCTGCTACGATAAGTTTGTTGAAGGTTAAAATGGACACCAATACGCCATGGCAAAATTATGTCACTGGAATTGCAAAAGTCGGTTCTCAAAAGCTTGGAACACTGTTCCGAACCTGTACACACCTCAGCAAGTTTTGATGCTTTATAAAGCTCATATCAGACCTTCTTTGGAGTATTGTTCTCATGTATGGATCTCCGCCCCTAAACATACCCTGAAGCTGCTAGATTCCATCCAGAAAAGAGCTACCAATCTGATTGGAGACACGAACATCACCAGCAACCTTGATGTCTGGAACATCGAAGAAAGGTTGGAGATTTATATCTCTTCTGTAGATAATTGCACGAGAGGTGTTCAAGTGACTTGGTACATTTGATTAAACCAAGAGCGGTACATATCAGAAATACGCGACAGACTGTGGTTGCTCATCGTTTTGAGGTTTATCTCAGTACACCTCGCACTCCACTGTTTAGTAACTATTTTAATTGGAGAACTGAGCTCGAGTATAATAAACTTCCTGAGAAGGTGGAAGGACTTTTAGTCCCGAAGCTGTAGTACTTATAGAAGAAATATAATCTCTAAGAATGAAAAAGGGGGCTCTGGTTCCTTCAAACAAACGGTGTAATTAATCGAAGCTTTTTTTTTGTTTCAGTTGAAATATAGCAGCCATCATCTGGTCAGGAATGGACGAGTGTGAACAGGCATTATTGTCGACAACTTCAATGGAGGCAGATGATGGCTGTGGAGAGAAATTCGATTACATATTGTTTCCTTTTGATGGATTGAATATTCATGAGTTATGTAAGGTATTAGTGAAATTTACCTTATTAAATTTTGGACAAGATAGAACGAGAGCCCTATATCTGATATTTTTACTTACTGAAGTGGTTTTTAAAATAGTGTTCGAATGATAAATGGTGTTCATATTATAGCTACATGTGTCAATCGAAAGTTTCGTTTGGGATTTTGAATTTTTATAAAGGGGATGGAGTTGTTTGAGAATACCGTGAATTCTTCTGTATTTCGTATAAACTGAACCGTTACTTTGTCAAAATCAATAACACTATTCATGAAAATGTTAATTTTCACAATATAAAATTTATTTCAAATGTGCGTTCCACTACAACAGTAACTTTCTCAGTTGGGCCAGCCCGACAAGGTGACTGTGGTCATCAAGGTGAGAATCTTGAACGTTGAACGTCCAACAACCTCAATATTGACTAATCAACTGAAATATCTTCATTATGCAATTTTGACTGCCATAGAGAATGTTCCATATAATAGTCTACAAGTTCGATTCTAAAGCTGTACATTTCGGCCTGGTTATTCCTACGACGATCAGGAAAGCGCCACTTAGTTGGTGGATGTAGTCAGTATCTTGTGGCAATGGAAGAGCATCTCTCTAAAATTAGTCATAGAAAACCTACTTCTCAAACTACACATTTGTGTTGCTTATCTGTCTGACGAAAGTGGAGGGAGACTGACCGCCGATCAGGTTCTTCCTAAATTGAAGAAAATATATCATGATATGTGAACCTTGGTGTAAAATATTTTTCAAAAAAAAAAGTTCTGACCCTGATGGCACAAAATATATTTTTTGCCTGCCGCGCTGTGGACCGAATCAGATTTCAAGCTTTCAGCAGAGTTCTACTCTTGCCAGCCTGAAATATCACTCATAAAATGTGTCAGCATAAAGTGTAAACAATAAACTCTTGCAGGTTGCAACCTATTTGCTAGAAAAAATAACTTCAAAATATATTTCCAACGATAGATCTCTGTTGAAAAAAAATGTTATTTCGTTAACCAGCTATCTACAACGACAACCCTCAAAAGTCGAAACTTGTGCGATAAGCATTAACGGAGTATTACGTTTCATGTATCATGAAAATAACATCATCTACTAGTAAACTTATATTTTTTAAATAAATACCATGCTCCTACTCACTGCGCATGAACGATGGCGGATCTAGAGATATGTCCTGGTAAGTCATTTCGAAGATTGGAGGATATTCCTGTAAGGGATGTGGGGTTAAAGATACTCCGTAATCGTCGTTAGATGATGGTATTATCTCTTCAGTGTCATCTTCCTTACTTCCCCTGAAAAATAATATTAAAATGTAAACTTCAATCAAAAGTTAGTTTTCAGTTTTATTTGCTCCTCAGAAGTCGTTTTACTGTTAGATACGAAAAATAATTAATCCGTGCTGTTATGAAATTGGATTTGAAATCCCGGCGAGTCGAAGCATAGATAACGATAGTCTAATGCTAGCTATTTGTTTGAAGGTGGGTGACAATGTCTCGTGGTGCATTTCATTGGTTCGGACTTCCATTGTCTAATATGATGTAAATTGATTTGAAATCCCTGAAAGAATCTATAAAAATTAAAATTATTAGCTGAAAAATAACAAGAAAATATCTAACAAAAAAACTGAAATTGCAATGAAATAAAATACAAGCAATAATTAAAAATTGAGCTATTCTCCTGGCTGTGTGTTTCTTCTGCTCAACAATGCGAACTTTCAATAGCCTCTTAGTGTTACCGATATATAATTCTCCGCACTCGCAGGGTATGCGGTAAATGCAATTTTTGGTCCGCAGTCCGCGTTTGGTGGCCTGGTTTTCATGAGGCTGCTACATATAGTGTTTCCAGATCTGAGGCAGGTTCTTATGTTTACTTGGACCCAGTTCTGGCGGTTCTCTTCCTTGTGAGGCTTTTGCTGTCTTATAGCCAGAGTCTGTTCTACCTTCACTTCGGAGAAACCATTCCGCTGAAGGTCATTTTTAATGATGCCTAGTTTTTTCTCGGGACCTTTCTTTGTATTACTCGAAAGCCCAATCTACTGGAGTCTTTATGATTCCTCTCTTTTTCTTAGGAATACAACCACTATCAATCGACAAAAGTACCGTTCAAAAGTTAAGAGGGGGGATATAACTAACTATATTTGTGCCGAAGTAGATGTTTTACCTGGTATATTTTATATAGATATGCTTCAGGACCAGCAGAAGCAACATAATGCCCACTGTTATTCCGCAAAAAACAAATATTTCCCATTTAACCCACTTGAAGACGTTTGGTACAACGAAAGGAACGAAATCGTCATCAATGTATTTTTTATGATATCTGTCCCACATGATTTTCAAATGAAACTCGTTGAGCTGGTAACCTTTCCACGTTGAAACAACACTGTTCTCCAGAACGATTGAAATTCCGAAGGTTATCTTAGCGCAGGTTTCATATTCAGGCCATTTGGCAGGGCACCGGTCGACTCTTCTGATAACGACATTGTTGATTCTGAAAAAAAGGAATGAAAAACACTTTGTTAGTAGTTCACAGATTTTCATAAATATTCACAAGCACTGCTGCTGAACACCACAATTGCAACACTCTTTTCGACTCACGTTTCACCTGCCAAGTTGGCGTAGGTATTCAGAAGATGGAGTACTCTAGAAGAGTGTGCAGTTCTGTTCTTTGGGAAAAGTGGGTTTTGAATTCAGTCTACTCCAGAGATTCTAGTTCTACGTTTTAGTTTAAAAAAAGTGTTGACAAGCTCTTCAACGACGAACGAATTTCATACCTTACCAGCATTGAAGGCAGCAATAGTAAAATTCATTAAGTGCGATATTTTTGATGTTATGAAATCAACAATATCCGAAATTTGACTTTGGCACCAAGTTCTGATTTAATCAAGATAGAAAATAATAAAAAAAGTGTGGTCACGTGACTCATACTGGTCAAATTTTAATTCTAATAAACAGAAGTGGGGTAATTTTTCTAAAGCTAAAGAAGATGATTTTTACGTTCTACTATTTTTGGTAAACTGCATCAATAATGGAAAAAGTAATTTATGTCTGAAAGTATAACATTTTAATTAGGACAAATAGATATCTTATGAAGTGGAAATAACCGTTCATTATTAAGTGTATTTTCAAAAAAAAAGTTTAGCAGGATGATACCCAAAAACTTGAGCAGTCAAATCCCTGGCTGCTCAGGGACAGGTTATATCGTAATACCTAGCAAAGGCTACCTTTTCTAGTTTTTTCTTTTTTTTTTTCGTGAATAGAAAAGGTCATGTTACTTCAGAAATTCAAACGCCAAGGTCGCGCCTCGTATAATTTAATGACGATGGAGAAATACAACGTCATAGCAAAAATTAACGGTTGTAGATCGACCAGCCGAGAAATTTGTACAAAAACAACCTGTGTTCCATCAATAGAACGCTTAGTTAAGGAAATAATCAACTTATTGGGCCGACAAAAGGGAGAAAAAAATATATCAGTTTTCAGATCATGTATCTATAGGCCTCTCAACTAAGAGCAATATGGTTTTTGCGCTGAGCAACGTCGTATGTGGGCCCGATTGATGAGTACGACAGAAAATTAGCGACCATCTTAACTAAGCTAGTTTTATCTTCTTCTTAAAGATGATCACTTGGCGATCGAAACACGTGTCGATGTATTGAAATAACGGTTTGTTTTGGGAAAAAACTCCAGTAATATTTATTTATTTAAGCTTAACATAGCTAATGAATCATAAGTTTGGTAAATGGAGATCAACTCATTGAAAAAATAACCTCTCACGATCGATCGAAGGAGGTTACATGAAAAATTATGACAGGGTAACCGCGAATTCATGAAGTATGGTTGAAGACAGTCGTCGCGGGAAGCCAAGCAGAGAATTCCGTCGATGAAGAGGCATCAAGTGCTACGAACAAGGGAGTTTAATACGGAAACCGGGCGGTTGAACGATTTTAACTTTCGTAAAGGGATCAAAAATTTAAATTTGGAAGGAAATCGAACAATTTAATGAAAAAATAGTATAAATTCCGTACCCCGAAATCGAGTATGATAGTGTTATAATTGAAGTTTGCTCTGATATTTTTCTGGATAATCTGCAGGATTACCCTGACCAACTGGTCCAAAAGTGTCGGCCAAGCTACGTTTTACAGTCCCTCTCGTATACGTTAGTAATTACGGCGAAGGCACGATATTTTAGTTTTTCGATAGGTTAGTCGTTGGGTGTGAAGAACTAGAAATTTCAGTCAAAGTAATACGTAAAATTGATGTTTCAGTATATATATATCGTCTCGTTCCATTGGCTTATTATTTTCTTGGTTTCTGTTTCGTTCATGTCATTTTTTATATTTTTGAATATAGTAGTATTTGATTGGAAACCGAATCTTACTCCAAAACCTAGCATAGTAAACTCTTGGAAAGAAGTGTCTGCGAATTCTTAAGATCAGTCTCAACTGCAACTAAAGACCTCCTTTTTGTTCAGGAGGCCGAATTCAAGCTTTTTTCAGAGTTGACTTGACATCCAAGATTTGATTCGAAGAAATCCGCGTCTGCCGACTGCAGATGACAAATTAAATTAACAACATAATACAGCATAGCCGTATTATTACAATATACACTGTGTCCGTAAAGTATGGAACAAATTCATTTTTAGCTAAACAGGTCATTTTAAGAAATAATACTGAGCTCTAGCTGAGCTGATTCCAAAAATGTATCACATGTTGATTCCAATTGGTACAGGGTGGACAAAAATACAGTAGTTATGTGTGTGCTAATACTGGAACGCGTAACATTCTTTATTAGGTAAATTAACAATATTATCAAAAATACATTACAGAGTGCCTTAAAGATTTTCCTGTAGTGATTGTGTCTGTAGAAATAATTTGAAAAGTACCTAACTTTTCTTCACTTCCTTCAGAATTTGTGAATTTTTCTCAATTAAAACGTTGAAACACTTCAAATATTTGAGTATCTGTTGATCTAAACCCTTTTTCATGATTTTCGATAGAAAAACTGATTAAGTTGTTTGGTCTGTTTTCCCAATCTAAAATTTTCTTACTTTATCAACCCCTGTTATTATAAAATCACAAAATGTAGAATAGTACATTCAACAGATTTAGTTTACGTCGTCTGTTTCTGAATTTCGTATAAACAAAACTATTCGAACTTAACAATCACATCTATAGGTTTCCGTATATTTTTTCGCATTAACTTTCCACTCACGAAAAACCAGCTTTATAAATTCGTTTTATATTTGCCCTGTGTGAGACATATTAAATTCCTGACCTCTCTCGGAATTTAATTGAAAAGTTCAAGAAATGGTTGATAGCAATGTGTTTATTACTATCATTTATGCAAATAAAATAAGATGAAATCAAAACAACGTAAAACACTCATTCGTTTCTGTGGCGTGTGTAGATATGAGTGAAGTATTATCGGAAAAGGTCTCTTGTTATTTTGTGATGTATCAGCAAACGTTATCAGATTTTCTGTTTGTTTCAGGACGGTACAAAGAGACGAATCAATTCAACAACTTCTTTAGAACACGAAGCAGTAACAGAAATGGGGCTGAAAGAAGGCGTGGAACAAGAAAAAGTCTGGGTGCAAGTTTTAGCGGATACAGTTGGTGAGTTGGCAATAACTAACTTCATTTAGTTTTTCTAATACTAGGTACTAAGAAAATGTTTGGTGCGTTGTTTTCTACTCGGTATAAGTAAAAATTGAAATGTATAGTTTTTTATAAACCATATTGAAAACGATATCAAATAGAGAGATGAACACAGCGTACATCACTTCTTTAGGTAAATTTTTCCACGACTGACTCATTGTTTTTGCTTCTGTTATTTCACAGAAGAAAAATTCCAAAAAAAACAACAATAATGATACAAAATTACCTTGTGATAATCAACAGCCTATTTTTCAAACCTCTCACATTATTTAAGTTGTCCGGTAGGTCAGTAGTGTAAAGTAGTCGGAACTCAGGCATTCGGAAATGAAATACAATGGTAACAGCTCAGGTGATATAACTGGCAACTTTGCCGAACTACCGTTTGGGAATCTGTACACTCAAAAACACTAATAAAAAGAAATGTGGGAATCTGGTCATAAAATATTATTGAATTTGGAAAAGCTGAATACACTTATTTGAATGAATGAATCGAAGAGTTTTTTGTATTAAAGTGTATAATATTCAAAATTCTTGCAAAGCGCTTTCGACTTTCGTCTTCATCACTGCTCACCTGAAAGTAAGTGATCTAATTGAAAAGGAAGGTTAGTGAAAATTGCAGTTGCAAAAAAAATATTTTTTATAAATTTTGAAGGTTAAAAAATTTGGAAAATTGTTTGATTCGATTGATAATGATCAATGATCATTATCAATCAATGATCATTATCAATGATCAGTAATGATCATTGTTTGAATAATCAAGTAAACTTAAACAGAGATTTCCTTCCCCTACATAAAAGGATTATGAATTATCAATTAATCAAATTTTACTAATATATTTTATTCATTATACTATAGCTTCTCCATAACATAATTATTTTAAGTCCATAATGGATCACTCCTTAAGTTGGTACCATTATTTTTTAATATGACACTTGACACATTCTGTCTCAAGTTGTCCTTCTTCATATAATACTTTGACTGGACCACATGGTCCCAATCCAAAAATGTATTTTCTAAGCTAGAAGCCAATTTTGTTATATATAATTCATTTATTGCAAATGTGCCATGTACTCATTTTGATACTTCCTGTTGCCTGACAAGTTAGTGGTCTCAAACAATTTTCCAAATTTTTTAACCTTTAAAATTTATAAATAATAATTTTTTTGCAACTTCAATTTTCACTAAACTTTCTTTTCAATTAGATCACTTACTTTCAGGTGAGCACTGATAATGACGAAAGTCGAAAGCGCTTTGCAAGAATTTTAAATATTATACACTTTAATACAAAAAAACTCTTCGATTGATTCATAATATATTATGCCTCAATCAACTCTATCTTATCATACACTATATGGGAAATTAGTAGCTGAATCGATAGAATTTTAATAAAAATGACCAATTCGTTTCATTTTCAACCTCAAATGGGATGAATCCTGCAGAACAGCTTTTATAAATATTGATATATTAACAGTTCTAGCTCATTACATTTACAGTTATTAATTATACATAAAAAAACATAAATACAGCATTATAACGACTTCACAACGGTATATCATTCAAGAAAATATGGATTATCCGTGTTAGGAATCCCACGTTGAAAAATAAGACCTCGTTAGTCCTCAACTCGTCATCTGAGGGTTGTCGTTCGTAGTGGCGCGGCAGCTGGTTAACGGAAAAACATATTTTAAACATATTTTTCAAACAGAAAACTGAAACAATATTTAACTAGTTGATATGGAAAAACCCATTCATATGCTGGATCAATCGTTTACTTTCTTGTATAAAAAATTTCAGAATTTCAACAAATTTAAGGAAGAACTGAAATATTCAAGCAAGCTATTTGCAATATGTGCGACTCGATATTTTCCAAAACGTCTTTGTATGTATCTCTCCTCACACATTCTATATGTTTCAGGTATTCAAAGCATTACTCCAAAAATATCTTAGATAATTATCTATTCTATCTATCTATCTATAATTAGCTAATTATAATTAGCTATTATCAGATGAATAGAACGCAGTATGTCGTTAAATTCAGATTATTGATGGACATAACCTTCAAATAACTCAATGAAACATTCAATTTGATACAGAATCCAAAATTAAGATAAGAAAATCTCGCCTAGAATCCTCAAAACTTGAAAATAAATTTCCTAATAGCAATTCATGATAGACAAACACTTTGATTCCAATTGAATTGCACAATTCAATTAACGCTTGACAAGATAGTGAATAAAACAAGACCATAATTTTCTAGCTCATATACATGGTGTCCCAAGAAACAACACGAACCAAACTAAGAAACATATACCCAAAAATGTGTTTCTATGAATGATATCTGATTCAGCTTCATTATAAATGTTTGGATTATAAACTGAATGGAAAAAATTGAATGTTCATATAGAAGTTGTTAATTTGAAAGTTATTTTTCTTTCAGGGAATTTGAAGTTCATGTCAAAGTAGTTATTTCAGGAGGTCGTTTCCTTCTAGTTTGTATCCCAGAGTACCTTTTATGCATGATCAATACATCTTTTCTGAAAGTTTATTTCGAGCTTAATTGCTTTCTTCTTTCCTTCAAAGATACCTACATTTTTGGTATGGGGATGGAGAATTAGAATCCAAAAACCTGATATCTTCCTTTAAAAATATGCCCCATTCGATAAAAAAAATCCATACTATCTGAAATACTTTCATTATTAATTTTATTGGTTACAATGGTCATGTTTATGGTTGTCTTTGATTTCTACTAACTGAAAGCAACCCCAATAGCAGGAATTACCGTAATGCAAAAAAAAATCGAACGTATAATTTATTAGCGAGACCCTCAGCTGCATCTTCAAATATAATATGCTTTTCAAAAAATCAAGTTTCCAAGAACTTCAACAACGAAAGACGTAGTCTGAATGAGTCACACATTTTTTTCTTATTAGTCAGTTGGCAATGCTTGAAGACTGGAAGTAAACAAATCTAAATAAATGAACTCTAAACGTTCAAGCCAGTCTCTGCCATTCTGCAAGTATAGCCCACTGACTAATAAGAAAGTTTTTCTTCCTTATTCAGAGGAATCGGGCAAATTTCGGATAAGCAGTTTGTTAGTACCTCGTCCACTAGATGGAGTGACATTTTATTGTTCGCTTCAACTTAGGAAGAGGAATGAAATACTCTGAAAGAATTCCTATTTTAAATTATGGAATATCATTGACTTCAAGTCGATGATGGCCACTATCTTGCACTGATGAGTGGTTAATGAGCCCGAAGCCGGTCTGCAAGTGTGCCCGTGCCAAAATTGAAGGTTGACTCTTTCAGTTACATTGCCAATTGCATATGTAGGAAATTTTCTGTGAAGACTCCTGCATTGACGCCTGTCGGATATAATCCAACGCCCTTCATGGTATTAGTCAGGGGAATAGTTGTTTTCTCATAGGCGTCCATTCAACCTACTGTGTAGGTATATTCGAAACTGGCTTGAACTTTTAAAGTTCTTTTCCTTAGATTTGAGTCACACATTGCTAACTAGCGATGTGATACTTTTTCTATTATTTCTGCTACATGTTTGAAGTTAATTTTCTGCTGTGAAAGACATTGTTTCTTTTTATATTTCAATATCTAAACAAAGGCATTGAGGTTTCGCAATATGTATGATTCTTCCTTGATAAATGGAGGTTCCCGTCAGACCAATGAAAATGCTAGTACTGAAACGTAATTTTACCTAAACAAAACAGTAAAATACAAATAATGTTCGTTATGAATAAACCATGAAGCGCCTATCAGCTATTTTCTTTGAATTTTACATTGATAATATTTTTACTTCACCAATTTCTACCAGTGAAAAGCAAAAAATTAGATTTCCATACTTTTTGTCTTCATACATTTTCTACAGGAGAACAAATCGGATTTTTTGAAAGCTGAAAATCATAAAAAGATCCAATGTTCAGAAAACCAGGTATGTGTTGAAGAAAGTATAAAGAAAGATAGCATCGCCTTCTATTATTAGAGTTTTATGTAATGATTCACAGTTACTCTAGTTATAAACTATAAATAACGATATCTTTTAATGTCATTCATATATTTTCCATTGTCTTTCAAAAAATAACTAATTGATGATTTGTCAATAACATCCGACAATAGGATAATTATAGTATCAAAAACACGTGTAAATCATACCTGAGCCTGTGAAGGTTTTTGTACTTTATCCACACATGTTTCAGATATCCAGCCTGTTGTTTTCAAAGACCAAAAATTATATATCGAAAATAATTGTTTGGCAAATTTTCGAAAACAAATATTTCATACCAAAGAGAACTTCTCACTGTTATAATGGAACAACAAAAGAAGAAAAAAAAAATACTGCTATTTTTATAATTATAACATCATCGACTCTTTTTAGTTGTAACCTCCACCATATTCATCGGAATCGAAAATATATTCTTGTATCGAAATGTAAAGGTTCACAATGAAATAATCGATTTAATTTAATATTTATAAACAAGAGTTATTTAAAATGAACGTGTTTCAATAAAGTGAAAAAGAATCCGTATCGCATTTCATTTGTGAATCATATTTTTGTATTTTTTTCGACAGTTTGATAAGAAAGTTTAACTTTTATCGATGAAGTGAATTCGCCGAATTGTGTATGCAACAACGACAACGATTTTTTTCAAAAATATTATACACTGTGTCCGTAAAGTATGAAACAAATTCATTTTTAGCTAAACAGGTCATTTTAAGAAATAATCTTGGAACACGTCGATTTTTTATGTTAATCTGTCGTATTTTAAAATAATAATCTAATATACAGGGTGAATTACGTTCGAGTAATGACAACACGGTCATTTTTTTTAAATGGAACACCCCCATTTTGTCTCAATTTTCGGATTACTCTAGCTGAGCTGATTCCAAAAATGTATTACATGTTGATTCCAATTGGTACAGGGTGGACAAAAATACAGTAGTTGTGTGTGTGCTAATAAAGGAACGCGTAACATTCTTTATTAGGTAAATTAAC
>WOGP01002493.1:0-15790 GCA_015342065.1 Leptinotarsa undecemlineata | reverse complement strand
CATTCACTAACTATCTGGGCGACTAGGGGCCATAGGCAAGAAATGTTTATGACTGTACTCTTATTTTTATTGCCGTTCCAATTGGGAATGGGTAGACTATACCAGAATTGTTTTGAAACATTAGGTTACGGATAGGTGTGTATTTCTAATGAATCAAATTAAAATCGGTAGGCCAGTTCCACTTCATTTAGGGATTTTATTCGAAATTGCTTGAAAGTAAGTGAAAATGAACACCTTTCTTTCTTGTATATTGAAATGAATTTAGCAGTAGTTGAGTAAGTGATAATTACCATATTCTTATTGTGTTATTATGAAGGTATTTCGAGTAGTTTGAATATAATAACAGTTTAATCAACTCTCGATCTAATGCTTATTTCCATGTCAGTGAATAAGAATCAAATGAATGTCAAAAATTGGGTGTAGATATGAATTCCTGGAAAATAATAATCTTTCAGAAATGTTTCTCACAAAAAATATTTTTTCGTTATTCGATGTATTATATCTATGGGAGATTTAATTTTACCTCACCTTCACCCTCTGGTTAGGAGAAAGTGTTTTCAATAGATTTATTTTACGCTGAAGTTTTCAAATTCCACTCATCAATATAACTCATGAAAAATGGGAAATGAAACTTTCTATGTTTTTTACCACTATTATTTGTAACTACTGCAGTTTCGTTCTATATCCACTAGCTAATTGTATTCGTTACAAATATTTACAAATGGAAGGGGTATAAATATAGGTTAAAATAAAAAGTTGAAAATATTTTTCAATGAATAAATTGATAGATGTAGCCGTTAGTACGTGGTAGGAAATCATAATGAAAAGAGAAATGAAAATTTTATACCACTTTTAATTGTAACTAACGCTACTGCAGTTTCGTCCTATATGGACCTTACTTACACAATGAACTATAAAGTTAGTTTATTGTGTAAGTAAGTTTGAAAATGTCCATATAGGACGAAACTGCAGTAACGTTAGTTACAATTAAAAGTGGTATAAAACATAGAAATTTTCATTTCTATTTTCATTTTTCAATGATGTTAAAACAATAACGAAAGAAAAATACTAGTATTATTGTATCAGTATTTAAAAAACTTTTTTAACTTTTTAATTCGATGTTCTTTAAAAACGTGTATTTTAGTTTTTAAACTATATTTATTTTTTCTGAACTTTGGGATCAATCAACCGAATATTGTTTAGAAAAATTACCATCGATATTTTCCGATTCCGGTGAGAGACCCTGAAAATCAGATACCAAGCCCAATGTAGCAGGCGCGCAAAGGATGGTTACAAATATGACAGCAGGCGCGCCTGTTAATAAAAAAAATACTGCCCGCGAATAGATCAAGCAATAATGTCTATAATACTGTCAAATACATATCCCGAGCTTGAGAGTTACAAACAAATAAACAAACAAACATACATATATACAGGTGAAGCTAATAAAATCATGTTAAAAATACTTTTTCAAATGAAGAAATACATGTAAAGTGAGTTCGAATTATATCAAGGAAGTTACGTACAGCGCCATCCGCCCGCGAATAGATCAAGCAATAATGTCGATAATTCTGTCAAATACAGATCCCGAGCATTCGAACGGGAATGAATATGAAATGAAAAGAAGAGTTACAAACGAACAAACATACATACATACATGCACACAGGTGAAGCCAATAAAAAGCGTCTTAAAAATAAAATAAAAAATTTTTTTCAAATGAAGAATAACATGTAAAGTGACTTCGAATTATATCAGGGAGGTTACTTACAGCGCCATCTGCCCGCGAATAGATCAAGCAATAATGTCGATAATTCTGTAGAATACAGATTTCGAGCATTCAAACGGGAAAGAAGAGTTACAAAAAACAAATTTACATACATACAGGTGAAACTAATATAAAGCGTGTTTTTTTATAACCACCCCCCCTGGCATCAAACTAGAGTTTATTGCGCCACAGAATTTTCGAATCAATCGAGTAACTATTTTTTATATTGATATTTTAGATTTAATTATGAATTTTAGAATTATTGTCTATTTTTTTCTTGAGTGTAGCTAAAATCACTGTTATAATGGTTGGAAACGAAACATTCGAAGAAAAAAAAAAATATTTAAAAAATTAGTCCGGTACAGTTCGAAGTTGGGACATGTGAGTAGGATGTGATTTATATCCGCTAAAGAAAAATTGTCACAAGAGCATAATAAATTCACATCAATGCATATTTTTGCCAAATGCGCCGGGAACTTACTATGGTTCATTTTTATTCATGTGATGGTAGTGGCGTGAAATCTTGAAAAGTTGAAGTTGTCTATGTGGGGGATACTTTTAGGAATAGTGGGGTGGATAAATGAATAATGATTTTTGGATTTAGAAGAGAATTCTTTCCCAATTTAGTCATATTTCATATCTAAAGTCTCAGACTATATCTTGGGGGAGCTGATATCAGTAATCAATTCTAGAGAGGTAGCTTCATTCCCTGCCACACCTACTTTTTTCATTTCCGGCAACACCCGAATGGCCTCTGATACAAATGAAAACAATGTCAATTTCATTACTGAAGAATTACTCTAAAGTTTTTAAAATTTCAAAAATAAGTGAATTATTATTGATGTCTTTTGTAGTTAGTAAGTGTAGTAGTAGGCGAGTTAATGTTAATAAAAATACCTGTCCTGTCGGCGAATAAATCAAACGATAATGTCGATAATTCTGTCAAATACAAATCCCGATATGAAATGAAAAGAAAAGTTACAAACAAACATACATACAGGTGAAGATAATATACAGCGTGTAAAAAAACAGTAATCTCAGTAACCTCCAGCTGTAAACAATCTTTTATGTAACATTTCACAATGACAGACTTTTTTCGGTTTCTTCCGAATAGTATTTTTGAAACACTTACCGTTGTAGAAGCTTTTTTGCCAAAAATTTTATTTTTCAGAGAAGTCAATGTTATATTTTTCTTATCTTTCCATCTGTAGAACTGGAAGCATAAGAAGCAGAATAAAACAATTAGCATCAAACAAACAATAATTAGTGTACCAATCACTATGCGAGAAAGACGCTCCACAGTACCTGAAAAAAAGAAATCTGGGATTTACTTCCTGATAATTTTAAGACCATTAAATCAATATTATGTATAGTAATTGTCTTTAGCATTCAACTGTGAATGAAACCATTTTTTCTAGAAAGACCCTGTTTTCATGTCTGATAGAAAATAATAAGTAGATGTAAATTCAATAATTTGTGACCATACGGGGGTAGAAATCATCAGTGGACATGTGTGAAAACTTTTCACATGGAGAAAAGTAATGTACTACACCTAAATTGAAAAACGAAGACAATACACATTCAGAAACTTCAATCTCTTCCGTTTAGATATACGTTGTTTCTGAAAAAGTATTTTGTTTTATTATATTCATCATATTATTATATTCATTAGTGTTATTTACATTTCCAAATACACTGTGTCCAAGATAAGAATGAGCAGCATAGAAACATGGGAAACGGTAAGTGGTACGGGGTCGATTGAATAATCCGAGTAGTTCGGAGATATCCGAGAAAAACCGAAATCTGAGAATTTTGTTTCAGTTTTCTCCTAGCTTTATATTCGAAGGAAATGTAAAACAAATAGCACTTTGCCAAAGCCACTTCTTATGGACTACACGATAATATGAGCAGAATTTTCCGACGACGTTTCGTCTTTTAGAAAACATAATGAACTTTGTATTTTTATATGAGTCGAAACTAAAGTATACTCTCTAAACGACCTAATTTTTCATTGTGAATACAGCAACGTATCACACAGTATGATTTCATAACCATTTCTTGCGCAAAATTAAAATTGAATACTGGAATAGGCCGCGGTGGTTGTGCGCCCGACTCACGATCGAAAGACCGTGGCTGAAGCTGGAATGATTCTGCAACCGTATTAGGAATCACACGTTAAAACGTAAGACCTCGTTAGTCCTTTGCTCGCAAGTTTCTCAACTTCTGAGAGTTGTCGTTAGTATGGGGGCAACAGCTGATTAACGGAAAACAGATTTCAAACAGATTTTGAACAGATTTTGACCTGCTTTTCTACAATTTTAGATAGTAAGCGCTGTAAAAAATGATACATAATGTTCTGTTGTCATAATAATACTGTTGCTTGGTAGCATTTTTGACTTATTAGTGTTCACACTTTTACATCTCGTTACCTACCTAATTTGTGTTAAAAATGGAAAACGGTAGCTTTTTGAATACTGAAAAATTTTATATGTTGTCATGTTACATTTTGTACTAAAAATATTGTGTTGATGTTGAAGTGCGTACTCTAATAGGTATCCAGAAAGGCGACAACCTGGTAAATCAATATTTAGACGTTTAGTTCTTGATTTAACGAATCATTTAAAAAATCTGTGGTTTCCCGACAAAAGCAATCTAAAGAAGAAAGTCAGCGTGATGTGTTACAGGCCGTTGTTGAAAATCCTGAGATAACCACTCGCAGCATTGAACATAATACCGGAGTAGCCAAATCCACCGCTTACTTCATTTTAAGAAAAAAATAATATCATCCATATAAATTTAGGATGTGTCATGGACTCAGACCAGGTGACGAAGCAAGGTGAACATCCTTTTGTTAATGGTATACTAGAAAATGCCAAGACGATGAACTTTTCCATTTCAAAATAATTTGGCATGATGAAACTGAGATCACCATCAATGGCATTTTCAATAGACGGAATGTTAATTATTGGTCACAACAAAATCCGCATGTACACTAAGTGTCCAGGCATCAAGCTGTGAGTTGGGATTCTCGGTACGAATATAATTGGGCATTTTATCTACTGAAACAATTTAACAGAACAGTGGTACATAAATTTGTTGGTAAATGATTTGAAGACGATCTAGATAATTTGCCTTCAGCGGTTACTCACAGCTGCTGGTTTCAACAAGATGTTGCTCCAGCACATAAATCTATAATTGTTTGTGATTATTTGAACTGTGGCTTCCCAGGATAGTGGATTGGTACTCATAGTGATACATCCTGGACTACAAGGTTTCCTGACCTAACCCCACTAGAATTTTTCCTTTGTGGATATATCAGGAATGAAGTATACTCTCATCATTTTCTGAATACAGATTTGCTACTGATTGGTTACTGCATCCTTTAACAATATTTTTCTGAATATGCTAACTCTAGTTTTAAATTCGTCTGTTAGACGTGCGTACTTGTGTCTAGAAAATAACGACGGGTTATTTGAACACTTATTATAAGTTTATGTTTATTTTCAATAATACATATTAGCTCCTTGTAATTACATTACAAATATATTTTATCAACTAAACTTATGATATTGCGACTCATCTTTGTATTCAACAACGCAAAAATTCCAAGTTAAACAAATATAAATAGGACTGATAAATTTACTTCATGTATCAAAATATGACATGTTTTCCAGCGCGTACTATCCAAAATTGAAGAAAAGCAGGTTAAGTTGCGCGAGAAATGGTTATGAAATCATATTGTGTGATATGTTGCTGTATTCACAATGAAAAATGGAGTAATTTACAGCAATTTACAGCATATATTTTAGGTTCAACCCATATTGAAATACAAAGTTGATGATGTTTTGTAAAAGACGAAACATCACAGAAAAATTCTGCTTCCGTTATCTTGCAGACCTGAAGAAGTGGCCACGGCAAAGTACTATTTGTTCAATATTTCCTTCGAAAATAAAGCTAGGAGAAAATAAAAACGGAATTCTCAAATTTCGGTTTTTCTCGGACATCTCCAAAACTACTCGAAATATTAAAACTGTCTGAGTGGCATATTATTAGGCACATAAATGTACTACTTTTGTATGATTCAATCGACCCCGTATCACTTACCGTTTCCGATATCCCCATGCTGTTCATTCTTATCTTGGACACAGTGCATATGAAACAAAGTCGCAAAATCGTGTTAGTTATACCATTTATGATTCGATAACGGCTGGACCGATTTCCATGTTTTTTAATTTATTGGATTTGAAAACGTAAAGATTGAACAAATCGTAGACATTGTGTTTGTTAGATTATAACAATAGCCATGATATGCTCCGTAGCCGTGAAATGAATATACTTAGATATTCAAAGTTTGGCCACAAAAGATAATTAGTATATACCGACCACTCAGCGATTCCATTATCATTTTGATAGATGGAGCAAGGATCATTTACAAATTTAAACAATGGTGTGCAACTAGCGCCTCTTTGAGTGGAATGCCAAAGTTCGTTGGATCTCTTTATTTGGCGAAGAATCAAGAGTGCCGCAGATCGAGATTTCTTCAAAATATTTCACAAAGGGAAGGGTTCAATTGATTACACCATTGTTGAAATATTAGCCTTGCTAAAATGAAATCAGGCAATCATCTCCTGGTATTGTCTTTGTCTCCCAATGAAAAGTGTATAAAAGGGAAATATTATTTTTGTTATATTCATTTGAACAACAAAGATTTATATATTCTTGAGAATGAGTGCGAATTGTCCCCGTCTGCATAAATGAAAGAAATATTTTAGCTAATGAATATTTATTTACATTTCCTACCTCTCAGATCATCGTTTCCAGTGCCTCCTACAGAGTCTTTTCTAACATATAAGTTGTCGTGGAGGAAATCTGGAAAAACATTACAGGAAATTACGAACTTGTGTAGGTTACGTATATACGGGTTCATGGATATTTTATCGATATGAACAAAGTTATTTCAAAATAATGACGTGTTCAAAGTAGGTTCTTTCAATATAATAATTAATCTTTAATAATACTACAAATTGATTGCATAAACAATGAATTTCCAACGAATATGAAATATACAAGTGCATCCAAAACAAGCAGTTTTCCCAATTGCCAGAAATACAATACTCTTCTCAATGTGGGTATCACCAACCAAGTTGGCGTCTTCATAAGATGAAAAAAACCGATTTCTAACTCTGAAATCGGTCTTTATATGAACAGAGACCTCGTCTAGAAACATATTGTATTTCTGGTGATCGGCCAAAGTGCTTGTTTTTGGAGGTTCCTGCTTATTTTTATCTAATATAGGTATAGGTAATAATAGGTATATTTTCATGAATAATCATACAAAAAAAACTACTTCGTGTTATTTCCGTCAATGTTTCTAGGGAAATTTCCACCTTTTTCAGGGCCGCAATACATGTATATGGATGAAAATAAAATATGTCATGAAGGTGAAAATACCGAAATAAATTCACTACAACACACATACATTGTATTCATGAGTGAAAATGTCAAAAAATATGAAGGTGTTGAATCTAAAATATTTTCATCATAATTTTCAAATATGTATGAATAGAATCAGCTCAAAACATAGTAAAACTATAGTTGACACAACTATTCAAAATTTCAATCTAACAATACTCATCCATGTGTTCCTTGTTCTGAAATGGAATGTTTTAGGTTTCTGAAATATATTATGGCTTAGGATTTCGAAGAATCATTTGAGACTATATTCTCAAGCCCAGTCAAACCCTTCAATAGTGGGTTAATGTTTTATTAACATAGTTCTATACATGTTGTTCATATTATTTCAATGATTCATGTTTAGATTCAAACTTTCACCATCTTCAATCATGTGAGTTAGTCTCTAGAAAAAAAATTCAAAAACTTCACCTCATGATTTGATCTCCACAAACTTCATCGTGAGGTGTAGTTTTTGAAATTACATGGATCTTCATCAAGTAACGGCCGAATCAGCCAGAAAAAAAATTACATATAATTTCACTATCATCAATCTTGTAAATCGAATTCAAGTGATACGTACACAGAGTTGTGCGATTAATTGTTCCTCAGTTTGACTCGAAATAATTGTTGTCATGTCTGAGTATTTTTTAAAATTCATATCTGTTACGTTCCTGAGGAAGGAGGAAACGGCCGCCAAAAAGTTGGTAAATTTTGTTGCTTTATAAATGGTTTCGACAACAATAGCATATCAAGTACCGTACTATAACAAGTACTATAACGAATAGATATGTGAAAGTTAATGTTTTGATTGATTCACAAAAAGTTTATTCCAGATTGTAAAGAATTATATCATTATCACTGTTTCCCACCAGAATTATATATCCCTATATAAAACATGAATTATAGAAGTGGAAGGTTACGTTGGAAGATTTCGACTTCGGTTATGGTACGCACATGAATATTTTATCGATTAGCTAGACTTCTACTGAAAACAATTATTTGTAATATAGCAGATGTATGATGAATAACATTGTACTCGTAGACCTTGCAGCTTATCTTGAAGTTATCAAGTTGTTCATAACAAAATATGTGATAAATTGAAGGATATTTTGAGATATTGAATTTCGTTGATATATGATCTACAACAAAATTTATGGAATACTTTCAATAATTATCATATGATTTTCTGCTCATTCACTGTGACTTAGCTTATGATTATAAACATTAACCATTAAGATATTATTTTCGAAGAAGAATAATGCGTGAACATTTTTTGGCATGCGCAAGTTGGATATTTTCAGTTGTCATTGAATTGATAAATAATTGTAAACCAAACAATATCAACAGTTCGAATAGTAGATACCCTTCCAAAAAGTAGAAAGATTGATTACCTCTTAATGATAAGTTGAAAAATATATAATTTGAAACGAAGATTAGAAATTTTTTATTCATTGAGCTATGTAAAGTTTTTCAGTTTACGATATCTGTTTGAATTCAGTTCATGTATGTTCCTATACAAGTGTAGAAAAATTTATGATTATATAACCAAAATTCATTAATTCATTGATGAAGTTTTCACTGTGAGGGCCACAAAGGGAGTTTGAGATTTCTGCTAAATCAAAATATATCTATCTTATTATAGTTTTGTTTCTCAGAATGAAACTATCTATATATTTTCATTGACTCTTTTGAGAAAAGTTGTTTTAGAGTAAATACATGCTTATTAGAGTTTATACTTTTTATAGTTTGGAAGTTTTTGTGAGATTAATATTAGTTCATTCAACAACAAATGATACTAGATTGAATAAAACAAAATAAAATTCTTTTCAAATTTGAGATAATAGCATTTTTTATATTAATTTATTGAAATATAATAATCATGAAAATCGTATGGAATTAATGGTCATTCTATCAAATGATCATGCTTTATTGAAAAATGACATTAATGTGAAGGCATGACATTTATCAAACAAAAAAATATTTTATACATATTTCACTTTATATGTTCGATTATTGTTACATACTCGTTTTCACAGTAAGTATAAATTTGTAATGTTTTTAAAAGAATCATAGGCCCTCAAGACGTTTCAAATCAGAAGCGAAAGCAAAGTAAATTATATCGTGAATATGAGTCATAAACTGATCTAGAAAATTTCAAATTGATATCTGTTGTTAATATTTTGTGGGACATATTACAAACATTCAAATAATTAGAAGTTAATTAATATATATTTGGTAATTGAGATGAGGAATGAACAGAAAGTTATTTCTGAATACGTTGAAAACAATAATGTGAACAAAAGAATGAGAAAGAAGTAAATCGAAATATCATTGAAATCAAGTATTGAAAAATTATTTTGTACCAGAAATTGTTAGTGTTACACCTCCTCCAGAAGTTTTCTATTCAAAATTCAGTTTTGAACAGTATAATCATTGATGTATGTCTGTCCAACCATCAGAATTCATTAGTTCTACATTCAATACGTTTTGTTTAGAGGAAAATATGTTTGTCATAAGTTTCAGTACGGAACTCCATTCCACATATCTGAAAATTTTATTTTTTCTATTCTGCAAGACATTGTTTTGTGGATATATTCATAATCCATTGTTGGGATTGATTCTGCCTGAAGAATTAGGCTATTGAACTGTTTTCATTATTGTCATATTGATTCTCGACTTTTTTATTTGGAAAATATCATTTTATGCAGTATTCAGAATTTTTCAAAATGCTGCGAGTGTGATGAATTCTGATGGATAATAAATGTATCGAGTATCACAGAACTAGATTTCGATATGAAGGGAATCACCTTTCTGATGGAGGTTTATTGCAATTAATGATTCAAAACAAGATTTTCCAAAAAGAATGAAGTGAATAAAACCGAAAAAACTTCCAAAGGAAGGAAAAAAGTAATTAGAATTACGAGATGAACTTTACATAAAGATTTCTTGATCATACACCTTTTTTTATATAAACTGTAAGAAAGACATCATTTCATTCGAAACATATACTTTCAAATATATAAATATTGTTTCTCACGAAACCCATAATTTTTATTCAGATTGTTCTTCAAACATTTGATATGGCTGAAAAGAAAAAGTGTTTTTCATGAAATGTTAATTAATCTGAAAGTCTTGAATCTGAAATGAAGCCAAAAAGTTCTTTCTTAAAAACGAATATAACTATCCTAATAATAGCCCTTTTTGAATCCATACAGTTATTTCGAAACTACACATGAATAGGGTACTGAATTCAATTCGCTATGATATCAAAAATGACTTTAGCATGTGAAAATAATTCTAACTAACCTTATTAGAAATATTTATTTACAAATTTCAAAAGTTTTCAACAGAATCAACTTTAATCCAAGCAAATGTTATCATGACAAGTCGGGCGAGACGGCAAAATGGCGTCATAAATACTTACTTATTACGATAAATATCAGTAAACAAGAGTCACTTGTTACCGAAAAGAATTCAATAAATAAACAAGATGAAATTATCACCTTGAGAGATAAGAGGCACCTACCTTGACATTCTTTTTCACATAGGCTCCTGTCGTAATTGTGGCTACTGTCGTTGCAGATAGTAGAACAAGGTTGGCAGGTCCTATCAAATTCGGAACAATATTCATTCAACTTGCAAGATTTGACGCCGCATTTTACACCTGCCAGGCTAAGCCCGCATTCCACAAAAGATAACCCGCACAAAGTCAAAATCAAAGCACCCTTCAACATTTTCGAGATGTTGAAATATTGTGATGTTTGAGTTTAGTATTTGAGCCCAATTTCACATCGTTGAGTTGAAAAAATCTACACTATTCAAAAATTTTTGTGCACTGAACGCAACAGGTGTTGTCTTTGGTTGACTTCTATGTAACACTGCTGCTACGTTTTTACCTGTATGAGTCATTGTCTCGCTGACTTCCATTTTGAATCGTATTGTTATGGTGAATACAGACCGTTTTTGGGCGCAGCACCAGTGGTATTCGGAGAGGGGTACCTCGTTTGACCGTACCTGAATGTGAATAGCATTGTAGAAAGTAATTAAAATATTGTATTGTTACTTAAATAATGATTATTGAAATGTTTGTTGAATGCGTTTCGGTGAAATCCATAGGGTATTTCCTTTACGTACTTCTTACTTTCGTAATTCTTTCAAGTCGTTTCATTTGACGACTGCAGTTGAATACATGGCAACGGTGTTTCAAAATTGCCCAGGTTCGTTTTCTGATGAAATGAAAATTAATTTGATATATTTGTCGAATGAGGAAAGTCCCCGTCAAATTCAAGCATAAACAGAAAATAAATGGCGTTCTTTTTCCCCATCTTTATATAAAATATGTGGGAAACTTTCAATGAAAGGAAAAAAGCAATTGAGTTCAAAATAAGCGAACTTTAATCGAATCGAAAGAGGTTATGTTTCATAGGGGAGATTAGCTTTTGGGGAAAAAGCATTTTGGCGTTCTATTTCTCCGTCTCTATACAGAAGTTATGCGTGAAACTTCCAAAGAAAGGAAGAAGGCAACAACAAATTTGAAATTGTAAGATGTGTAGATCCTGTACAGAAGTTTCTTTCAGATACAACATGAAAGAAATAACCCTTTCAAAACATCTAGGTACTTTCATATGAACATTCACGGAAAAAAAATTTTGCAAAAATTTCTACAATTGTAAACATTTTTGTTACAAATTATATCACATATAGGGATGACTCCGATTTGTAATATTATGTACTACAATATTGTGTACATACTTTTTTAATAAATTATCCTACCATTTGAAATATTTTGTCTTGAAAACTTCCATAACCTTGTGTTACTACTCAATAATAACAGATTTTCATTGAAATTTGTAGCGATTTTACAAATAATATTGTACTAGATCTTGCTTCAATTTTTCTTGAAATCACATAAAAATTCGTCAAAATATTCAAAGTATTATTGTGTTGAAAAATTATATAACTTCAGTCAAAAATTCATACAGCACATAATAATAATTTACTGGAATTGTGCTAATAATTGCAATATATTGTAGTGAAAACTCAATCAAATCATATGAGTAATTACTATGCAATGATTAATGATTGAAAACCTATCTATCACTTTTCGAAACAGGATGTTTTAATTATCATCAAACATTGTTTGCCAAAGTACAACATATTTGTGGAGGAAAAGAATACAGAGGTATCAATCTAACTTCATTTTACAGTACACCAAAATATGTTTCTGATACCTACTTCTTATTCAATTTTCATTTATAAAATCTAACAAAAATTGAATTCAAAAGTTAAAAGTAATATCAACATATATTGATAAAGTGATTTGTCAAAAAAGTTGAGGAATGACAGGCATAGTTAGGAAGTAAAATGGTAAAGGATTTCAAAATTGAAAAAACAAATCATTGATCAATTTTTTATTTTGAATAAAAAATTTGAAAGATGATAAACGATGTAAAACCAAACAAAAATGATTATATTGAAATTGTCTATCTAGTATAAGTAAGTAGCAGAATTTTCAAGGATAAAACTATCGATTTTTCTCATTTCAAGATGTTTCTATTAATTTAGTTGAGTGGAAGATAAAAACTTCAAGAATAATTATTTCTAGTATTGCCAGTCCTTTTTTCATCCGTAGCATTCCTGTTCTTGGCTTTGGTAAAGTGATCATTGTCTTATGTGTGATTAATAAAATATAGTTCAATATGTTTTTAGGTTTATAATACAACCTTTTGAAAACTGATATCGACATAACAGTCTGCAGGTGGCGCAGTCAACATCCCACTGAATCAACTGCAGAAATATTTCGAGACTAGCTGAAATAATATTTGTTTGGTCGTGATACTCAGACGGTTCACATCGTTCACAAGAGACCATGTCTGGTATTATTGATGGGGCAAGTGCCCCGAAACCGGTCTATGTCAACTCGGTTAATCATCTTCATATCACCTAACTATGCCATTATAGTAAATTGTTTTCATGTCTTCCAAATTGTCTTTCTTACTTTCCAAAATATTAACTGATCATAATCATCAAGGAGCGATTTAGATTAGCACTATAAATAATCGACGCTGCTATACCCCAAGAGTCATTATTCACCTTACTTTTCGAACTAATGAATGTATCAAACTGTACTGTGAGGAAATAAATTGTTTTTAAAAAAGTTTATTTTTGAAGCCAGTTGTTATATTATATGTACACCTCTCCGGAATTATTATTCCTGAAAGGTGTGTATGACATACTCCAGGTTCAGGTGAAAACACCTTACCCCAGGCATGTCATGCAGACCTACTACTTTGTAGATACGTGTGGCATATACTCGACGGAATAACGACAACTAACCCAGCCGTGCAGAAAGCTGAAGTAAAACCATCAGGCACTTGTGCAACGTCTTCGATTTGACTCCGGGCATGGTCTCTTGTGAACGGTGTGATCCGTCTGAGTATCACGACGAAATAAATATTAACAAAAGATCAATGGATAAGTATTATTCTGATAATTCCCAGCAAATCGAGAATAGCAGAGCATGTTTGGACTCATCGACATTACATCAAGTGGTATCAAGCTGAGATCATCCACAGGGAGGAACACTGGTTTGAGAGGATTTTCAAAGATACTGCATATATGGTATCCAACGATGCATTCAGCCAGGCTAGCGTATATACAGTGTGTAACAACGAAAACTTAACAGAGCCGTTTTAGAATATAAAAAGTAAGATTTTCAAAAAAAAGTCGGATACGTCGATTTCTGATTGAAGGGGGACACCTTTCAGACTGATCAGATTTTTTGTAGTACGCACTCCCTCATAGGGGTGCGTCCGACGACCCATATTTAGATAAGAAAAGTAGGTCTAGTGGCACCTTGTTTTTAAGGTCTTTAGAATACCTTTACAACTCTGTTGAAAGAACATTTTTGTAACCATTAGATTTCGAGATAATTTGAAGTTAAAATTGCCAAGTTAATAAAACATTAGACAGACCACTCGGTAACTTGTATGCCTAAATAAAAAAAATTTCGAGCAAATCTTCTTATCAGTTTTTTATTAAATAAAAGCTTTTTTTTAAAATCAATACCCACTCCTCTTCTTCCAGTTTTCATTAGTACTTCGTTCGATTGTTTTGTTTGAACGGGTCGTGTATTGCTATTTGTTTAAAAATGCCTTACACTAGTAGTTGTCTAAGGCCGCTTAAGGACCTCCCCCCACCAATTGACCTTGTCCTTGAATGACGTCATATGACCTTCAGTTACGTGTCAGACGATAGGAGCTTGATCATGGGTGTTGACCTTGAGATTTGAGTCTGTTCCTCAATTTTGTGACCTCGAAGTTTGGCCTTGAAAGATACTCATGTCCTCTACCTGTTTTATTCGAATGCAATTTAGTAGATTGATAAAAGAATCGATATGAAACCTTGCTTATATAGTCTCCAACTGTCATACAATGCGCATACTGAAACAGAAGCAGCAATTTTCCATCGATAATTTCGATGAAAAAGTGGGTGGTGGATCGGAAAGTGATATCAAACAGCGTAATGGATCTTCACTTCCATTATCCATTCACAGTCTGATAATTGGACTTTCTAACTGTGGCAAAACAAATGATATGATTTTTCTACTGACTCACCCTCTAGGATTACGATTTGCAAATATTTATCTTTATTGAAAGTCTCTTTATCAACCCAAATATGAGTATTTACGTGAGGTATTAGCTCTGATCAAAGGGTTGGGATTTTACACGTTTGCCAATAATGCAGCTGAAATAGTAGAGCCTTCAGACGCCACACCGTATTCAATATTCATTTTTGATGATGTTATGTGCGAGAAACAGGATGTTATACGATAATATTTTAGTATGGGTCGTCATAAAAATGTGGATTGCTTCTATCTAGCCCAAACATATTCACGAGTCTCGAAACAATTAATTTGAGATAATGCAAATTTTATTGTACTGTTCAAACAAGATGATATGAATCTCAGTCATATTTTTTCCGACCATGTGTCACCAGATGTGACATACAAGCAATTTCAAAATATGTGTGCGAGATGTTGGGATGATAAATATGGATTTTTAGTCATTGATAAGGATCGAGAAGTGCTAAATGGACGTTATCGAAAAGGATTCGATGCTTTCATATATCCTTGATGTTCTTGAAACAATTGAATCATTTGAGTGCTAGATAGTGTGGATAACACTTCATCATATATACCGGGTGTCCCACATTTTATGTGACAGGCAATATCTGGTTTGTTGAAGGAGACACACAAAAATATTTCATACAAAAGTTTTAGGAGTTCATGAGAGCTATATTTTGATATTATTGTTAAATATACAGGGTGTTTGGTGTAGGTGCTACAGACCAAAATTCCATTTTTTGAAATAGAACGCCCTGTATATCATTACATATTCAGATGCTACGTTAAATTCTGATATCATTTCATGTTTGGTTTTTGAAATTCGGTTACGGCGTTGTTGAGTTATTGCACTTTTCCTTAAATATAAAGTTTCAAAAAAACTTATTTACTCGTACACGAATCCAGTCTATATCTTTTATTAAATTGAACTAGACTACTACTGAAT